>JAODXP020000017.1:32850413-32927913 GCA_027497455.2 Sardinella longiceps | reverse complement strand
TGCTGTGCTAACACCCTTTCCACATCTGGGGGAATCACTGCATAAAATATGTAAACATCAGGGGCATAGAATACTAAAGTATAGAAAACAGTAACACTGAACTAACTCACTGCACTTACAAAATACGTCTTTGGATAATGTGTAATGGCATATTTTTGTAAATCCCCCTGCCCCACATCCCCCTCACACTTACACACAACACCCCACCCCAACACACAAACATACACAACACCACACCCACACACACACACACACACACACACACACACACACACACACACACACACACACACACACACACACACACACAAATACACACTCACGCACACCAGACAGTCATATTGTTTCTGGCTGTGCTTTGTCCATCTTCTCACGCTCGCTCAAGTCCAATTTGCAAATGTTTATCCCCCATCATGAAAAATATGTGTAATCAATACTGGAGAGATGAAGGATGGCTCCGCTTCCTTTTGTTGTCCTGCCCCCGCATTCACCTCCTCCGCCGCTGTCTGCTGTTGTTCCTCTGAGCTCTACCCTACCAGGGCCGTTTCAAGGTACTGTACTTATGGGGCCCAAGCAAACAGGACATGGGGGCCCTTCACCCCCAACAAATACCTACTGTACATGAACCACATTGTTATAATCTTTAAGCATCTTCAACGTAATATTTGTATTGTACAGTTGTCTAACTCCAGTTTAAAGTCATTTTTTGGTTGAAAAACACCACCAACCAAACCCCCTTTTCAGCCTGGGGCCCCAAGCAATTGCCTGGTTTGCCTGTCCTGTTGCTACAGCCCTGTACCCTACGGCCTGCCTGCCTGCCCTGCTCATGCCATCCCGCCCGCCCCTCCGCCCGCCTGTCACCATCTGACTCGTGACTGGTGCGCGTGGCCCGCCCGCCCGAGTGTAATTAAAGCAGACTGACAGCTCATTGCGGGTCTCCGCTGTGTGCTTTTTGTTTGAGTCCTGCTGGACACCTGTTCCATTTTTAGCGCCCAGGCATTGGCACCGCAAGGTGTGTGTGTGTGTGTGTGTGTGTGTGAGGGGGGAGTGAGGAGGGGTGGAGGTTGAGGTGGAGGTGTGTGTTGGGGTTGATGTGTGTGTGTGTGTGTGTGTTTGTGTGGAGGGGGGCATCTGGCTTGAGGTGACAGCTTGAGTCAGGTCGGCTTCCAGAGCCATCAGTGTGTGCGGAGCACGCGGGGCCATGATCCGATTGCGATTCATCAGCCCAATGGCAAATAGCTTTCCCTTATCGCTCGGTGCCTCCAATCTCGGAGATAATGCCCCTTTTCTACCTCTCCCCTTCCTCCTCCCGTGGCTGTCCCTTTTCTTTCTCTCTCTCTCTCTCTCTCTCTCTCTCTCTCTCTCTCTCTCTCTGCCTCCCCCTCTCTCTGTCTTCCTTTCTCTCTCTCTCTCTCTGTCGCCCCTGTCTCTCTTACTCTCTCCAGAGGCATGCCTATTAAAAAGATGAGCTCCCTTATCAAATCAGCTTTTGTATTACCTTGTAAGCAGCCATATCTCTGTGAGATGCCATTCCAATCACCTGTCCACTGGGGCTACCCGCTACCTGTCACAGTGTCTGAGCTCAACTTTGCCCATCTCATCTCAGTGTACATGTGTCTGTCTGCTTTGGTGTGTGTGTGTGTGTGTGTGTGTGTGTGTCCGTGGGCGTGTGTGTGTGTGTGTGACAGTAAGTGTGTCTAGGTAATGTGACATTGACTGAGAGACAGCACTATTAACATTGACTCCTGTGGTATCGCCACCCACCCACCCACTCTTTGCAAAGCCTTCAGTAACGTCGCGCTACGTTCACAACAATCCGTCTCCATCTGCGGGCACAGCGCATTATTTCAAAGGGCCTTCATTTAATCCGCGCATTGTACACACGCCCAAGTATTCATCAAGCCATGCCAAATGACAGCGGGTAGCCGCATTCTTCAGCGAGCGGCTGAATGCTTGGCCACACAGGAAATGAGTCCTGACAGGCCTGCCTTCAGGTTCCCTTCACACAGTGACCCTGAGGGACTTAATTCACTGTCCCGCTTGCCCCACCAATGCCACCACTCCTTCAGACACAGGTTAATATTGCATACTGGTAAAGTGCCCCCCGACCGTGTCATAGCGGACAAAAATGTCTGTGTCATTAAACTCAACTAAAGGTTTGACGTTATTTTTCTTCGTCATATTTCCACACAGGAATGTTGGGGGTGAAAAGGTTTTCTTGGGGAGGTTTGTCCTGTCAGTCGGGGGCACGGGTGGAGATGGTGGCGATGGCGCTAGCGTCTGCTGTGTAGAGAGAGACGCGTCACAGAGTCCAGCCGTTCGATGAGAGGGAGAGAAAGAGAGAGGGAGAGAGAGAGACAAAGAGGCTGACGGGAAGCTAAATTTGGCCATCTGCTGCACGAGCCTCTGCCTCAAGCCCTCTCACAGCTCACAGCCCAACTTTTGACGAGAGTCAGGGTAGTGGTGATGGTGGTGGAGGTAGAGGTGGTGGTGGTGATTGTGGGGAGAGAAAAAAGAGAGAAAAAAAAATACAAAAGTTTCGAGGTCACTTTGTCTTTCTGAGCTAATTAGCCTCTTCTCAACACATGCTCACGCTTGCACACACGCAGACACACACACACACACACACACACACACACGTGAAAACTGACCACATTGGACGCATCGCATTAGGAGATAAAAAAAAAACAACATCCGAAAACAGAAAAAAAACAAGACCTTACTTTCATTTGTTTTGCTTTTTTTTTGTGATTTTTGGGTAACAATGAGATGCCTCAACTAATGCCTGAGCTTTGGGAATGAATGCTTAATCGCTAGCTGGCTGCTAATTCACCCTTTCCCCCCCTCTCGTCTTCCACAGCGGTGTGTGAATGACTCTGAATATTCTTGGCTTCCTGTAGACGCTGACAGGGAGACTGGATCGGGACGTTTAATTATAAATGTTGTTTGCCTACCGTCGGTCGCATCTGCATAATACAGCCTCGCGCCGCCGAGGTAATAGAATTAGTATTTCATCTGTCACAGGGAAGGACAGCGATGCCCTGAGCCTCTGCGTAATATTAGCAGCAAGGTAATGACTGGTCACATTTAATCATGGAAAAAGGTAGGATAAAAGCAGGCAATTAGATGTGTGGTTGATCGTTATGTCTGTTGGTCTTAATTTTGCATGAAAGGGTCAGCCTGACGGCTCCCACGCTTTTATTAAAAAGATGCCGAAAAAAATGAAAAAGAAGAAAAAAAAAACTTTAAAATCAAAAACCTTGCAGCATGAGGCCATTCTACAAAGAGTATCTGAGAGTTGACACTTTTATGAAGGGGTAGGTGGGCTGCTATAAAACAAAAAAGCAACACAAATGAAAACAAATTGAGCAGAAGCCTTTGTTGGGTGAAGGATCACACATTTTACGTGCACGTAATATGCCCTACTGACAAGAACAGAAGGAGGAGGAGAAGAAGACGAAGAAGAAGAGAGAGAGAGAAAAAAAAAATAATAATAACAGTACACACTGCATACCCAGCCTCCCTGCTGATAAATAAATGGGTGGTGATACTGCAGTGTGCTCTGGATATTTTCCTGGAAGTCTTTTGAAGGCCCGGGGTATTGTGTCTGATTTTAGAGTGGGTCCCTCCCGTGCTAGCCATGCAACCATCCACCCAGCCCAGAGATGAGCTGAATAATTCAAAGCTTTGGGTGGGTGGTGGTTTGGGGTTGAAGTGTGTGTGTGTGTGTGTGTGTGTGTGTGTGTGGGGGGGGGGGGGTTGGCTGGTTAGAGCAGTGTGTTGTTGTCGACTCACTCAGGAGAGGAGGCTGACTCTGCTCTTACAGAGCTCTTGTAAAGACCTCGAGCACTGGGGTTTTCTGTAGGCCTTTACTAATTTAACGACGGCACACACTGGCTAATAGTGTGTCTCTTGCTCAGGGCTATCATGCTGACGAGCCTTCAAAACTCACTGACGTTGTTCTCGCTGCTCCTTTAGCATCGCAGTGAGTGTGTTTTCGTAGTCATAGCAGTTGCAGAGGCCGAGATCCTCGCTTTTATGCGTGTGCACTGACGTCATCAAAATCGCACGATTCAGGCAGTTTATGCATTCTAGCATTCTTTGCCAACCCCCACCCCACCCCACCTCACCCCCTCTTCCCCTCATTCCACATCTCCTTCATCCAGCAAAGCCAGCACAAAAACTTATTTCTGGGTTTATGTATCCACAGGCATGGGGAGAACGATAAGCCCCCCCCCCCCATCAAATGTGTCTCTCTTGGGTTTTGGCCCCTGTCACCGAGCACTAGACCACCCCCCTACCCCCCCATCCCAAACCCCCTCCTTTGGGACGAAGGTATTTTTTTTTTCTGGACGGCACTAATACGGTTCTCAGCGGGCCTCCTCTCCAAAAGATTGCCAGTTTCCCTTCACCTGTCGGCCGAGTCAGCGCTTGGCCATTAAAAGGCATAGCCGGGGCGGGCGGGCGGCAGGTGAATAATTTAAAGGGCCGGCGCTCGCTCTCTCGTCGGAGGCCAGATGTTTGCTGATGAGAAAGTTTTAAAGCTTCTTTGACAGCGGTCCGTTGCATTAGGGAGACACTTTGGTCCCTGTAGTGTGCGATGGGCAGGCTGACACAGCCAGAGGACCACTGAGTTGGGGGGGTTGAGACAGCCCGGCGGAGACCAACGAGATGTAGTATGAGAGTTCTGCACACACACACACACACACACACACACACACACACACACACACACACACACTCAGAGATGCACAGATGCACGCGTGCGACCTTAAAAACCCACAGACTGAACGCACAAACTGTGAGTCATAGTGCAGGAAGTATTTGTAGACTGAGGGATGTTATTTTCATAATTAGATGTCCACACACACACACACACACACACACATACACACACACACACACACACACACACACACACACACACACGCTGACACACTGACACACACACACACACACACTCACACTGACACACTAACACACACACTCACAAACACTCAGGCACACATGGGCAGCAGCAGCAGCGGGTCTGCTCATTAGCGGGGTCTGTCTGTCGGGGAGCACAGACTCACAGGCTGACTTCCTGCCGTCACTCCCACTCAGGCCCCTCAAGAGACGGGGAGTCTCCCCTCATCCTGCATGGCCTCTCAACTGCTGTTCTGCTCTGCTCTGCTCTGCTCTGAGCATGCTCACTACTGGCCCTGTGGGCACTCACATCAGTGCTTCAGACAGACACAGACAGGTAACACGTGTGTGTGTGTGTGTGTGTGTGTGTGTGTGTGTGTGTGTGTGTGTGTGTGTGTGTGTGTGTGTGTGTGTGTGTGTGTGTGTGTGTGTGTGTGTGTGTGTGTGTGTGTGTGTGTGTGTGTGTGTGTGTGTGTGTCTGTGTGTGTGTGTGTGTGTGTGTGTGTGTGTGTGTGTGTGTGTGTGTGTTGTGAGTGTGTGCTTGCTGTGCCTACATGTGTGGTTGCCTTGCATCCATAACGAGGATTCAATTACTGTTCAGTCCAGGCTATGTTTCAGGTCTTGAGATTCTCTCTGTCGGTGGTTCTTGAGTGTACCGGTGAGAATAATGCAATTTCCTATAAGAACAGCAGGAAGAATGAATCACATTCACAAGCTGAGGGGAAAAGGCAGAGAAAGAGTGAGAGAGACAGAGAGATAATGCAGTCTCCATGCAGTAGTAACAATTCAGGCTGAAATTAATTCAGAATTGCAGTTCATAGATACACAGAATGTAGTTCATAGAAGTGTGTTGATGTTGTTGTTGTTGTGTGTGTGTGTGTGTGTGTGTGTGTGTGTGTGTGTGTGTGTGTGTGTGTGTGTGTGTGTGTGTGTGTATTCTGCCTCAAACAACTCCCTAGACCCAAACCAGCTCAGCTGTGAGCGTCAACATGTTCGTACACACGCAGCCCTTGTTCCGTCTCCGTGGAGGTACGTCTCAAACGGGTGTATGTGCGTCATCGGGACGGTGGGGGTACAAGCCGAGCTCCCATCATGCTCTAGGCCACACATCCGGGTGGTGATTTATTTATTTATTTCTTTTTTGGAGGGGGGGTTGTTTATTTTGTTTTCCTCCACGCTCTCCTGTTTATTTTATCGACATGAAACACGACTCCACTCCCATGATCAGGGCACCGTTTTTGTGATCTAAATATGAAACAGCGAGCGGGGTGTTGTGCGGAGGCCACCAGGGATTGTTGGCAAATATAATTTGGCTCTTTCCACATGAACGGCTCTATTGTGAAAAGCGCCCGTCTTGCCAAGGCCCGTGCGGTTTCCTCCGAGCCTCCGTCAAGCACAGATCAGCTGGAGTTCGCTTTCGGCATGATGAAAAACGGAAAGCGTTGGATGAAAGAGAGAAGTTGTAAAGTGAAACTTTTTTCCTCCACGCTCTATTTTCTATTGTGTGTGAGTGCATATATGTGTGTGTGTGTGCTCGCATGCACATTTCTTTTTTGAAAAAAAAAAAAAAAACACTCCGATTTGACGGGTGCCATTTATAAGCCTTTCTGGTGTTGTCTCCCACTCCAAATCCCGCAAGCTTAAGGTGCTCAGGAGTTGATATTTCCTATAGAGCTACTTTGACGGAACTGAGTCAGCCCTAGATGATGAATACCCTTCATAAGGCTGTGAAAGCAGCTGAAATGAAACAGTCCCTAAAAGAAAGCCTGGAGGCTACACACACACACACACACACACACACACACACACACACACACACACACACACACACACACACACACACACACAGGTAGTTGGACTGTCTAAAGCATGGCTTCACAGCTCATGTAATATGTGTGATTTCATTTTTTTGATTCGTTTTTTTTTTTTTTTTTTCTTATTCAGTGAGGGCAAAACTGTAAAGATAAAATGAAAGTTTGCAAAGTTCATGTTTATTCTGCATTCATTTTTAATGAGAATTTCTTTTTTTCATATCTGCTATACTGTATCTGTTTGCCATATGTTTTTGGTCTTTATACTTTTCTTTAGCCTCAGGTGTTTTGTATGTTTACTTCTTGGCATACAGTGTAGATAGTATAAAATATTTAAATGGAGAAGCACGGTGGCCACATGACAACACATTTTTTTTGCTAACCGAGACACCCAAGAAGTTGTGTGATGTTGCTTATGAATGTTTAAAAGAGTCCATTGTAGACGTCTTCAGTGCTGGAGATGGCCCAGTTCCGAAGGAAACGGCTTGGATTAACCTCGTCGGCAACCTAATGATGCGATCCATTACACAAGGCTATTGGTTCAGCATAAATCAGCTTGGCCTGTGCCCCCTGTGTTGGCTGGTGTGGACGAGGTTTCTCATACGTGTGTGGGTGGGCGTGAGATGCCGTCGGACAGCTGAGGGCTCCGCAGCGACCCGGGGAGCGCACCTGGGCTGCCCGCAGTCAATCACCCACTTGGCGTGCCCCCTCCACCCACTTGTGCTGCCCGCTGGCCAGACAAGGGCAAACGAATGCCCATCTCTATGACCCCTGGCATACATCATCCCCCCATCACACCGCCCCAGCCATTGCCACCACACTGAAACCCTGTTCTCTTCGTCGTCCTGTTCACCGCCCCTGTGAAAATGTGTGTGTATGTGTGTGTGGGGATCTCAGAATAGCGCCTTTTTGGCTGTTGCTGATGCAAGCACGGACAAGGGGTCTGGCTTTAATTGAGGCTAGATGTCACCCCTGCTGTTCCAAGAACTGCGGCCTGATCGATAGGGTCCCCCTGGTTTCTAGTCTGGTCACATCCATCCTCAGTCGGCAAAGGGAAAGTCTATTACTCACCTCTGCAGTATGCTGCTGTGGGGGGGCAAGGTGTGTCAGTGTGTGAGTGTATGTGAATGAGTGCTAGTATGTGTGTGTGTGTGTGTGTGTGTGTGTATGTGTGTGGCAAGGTACAGAGGGCTGTGCCTGTGCCAGCTTAAGCGCCCTGGATCACTTCTTTTTAAACAGTGGGAGCACAAGTTATGTTTGAAAGGCCAGTGGTCATGGCACATTAGATCAAGAAGCGAGGGTGAAATATCAGCCCCAGGAGGGGTGGGGCACATGCAGGTAGTCACTGAAGCATTTCATTGAGTCAGGGCTTGAATAATGTAGCGTTAGCCCGTTAGCGGCGCTTGGCACCTCCATGCTGGAGACGGTGAGCCAAAATCACTCAAAGGCCCCTTTGGAAGTTTACACGGGAGATCATGATGATGATTGCATCTTTCTGTCGACATTTCCCATAATTACCTCAGTATTTGAGTGCGTAAGCATTTGAGAGTTTCTGTTTTTTTATTACATTTTATGTTTTAGCTCGGCAAAGACTTGGGGAGATAACTCAGCTTAATATGCCAGTGATAATTTAGGAGGAACAACAAATCAGTACGAATCGCAGAGGGGGGAAAGCTGAAAATCGTCTCTAATTAAATCCTGATCATTCTATACTTTTGCAAACTAGTCAGATCTGTAGAGACGGCTAATTATCAGCATTTTAACCAGCTTAAATCGTCAAAGCAATCATCACTCAAGTTTTGTCAACAATGTTTTGTGTACACAATTACACGCCATTACCATTTCCAAATTAGGTCAATACACTTTCTCCATAGGGAAATATGCAATCAGGAATCCTTCTGGCTGCAATAAAAGATTACCCAAACAAACAGCTAAGCTGTATAGAGGTTAAGTGAAACATAAGAGGAAAGATATAAAAGGGAAGAGAGACGGTGGGGTGGGGGTGGGGGTGGGGTGGGTTGGGGTGTGGGGGGTGGAGTTAAAGGGTTGGGGAAGTAAGGGGAGATAACAGAAGGGGTAGAGTTTCCCATCAAGCCATTTGAGGTACATAGAAAGCTAATTAGGTAGCGTAGCGGTATGTGTCTTAAATCCGTAGCTCGGCCTTAGAACAATAATAAGAGGATGGGGCCAATTTCGGCGTAATTGCAGACAGTATATAGGAACAGGAGGAGCAGAGAGTCCTCCTGGCAGGAGCCTGCAAGTGACAATGTGAGCTGAGAGGTCCCTCTGGAGAAGAGTGGGAGGGGATGGAGAGAGAGAGAGAGAGAGAGAGAGAGAGAGAGAGAGAGAGAGAGAGAGAGAGAGAGAGAGAGAGAGAGGAATGTGGAATGGGATGATTTTATGATGCCAAAGGGGAGGAGGAGGAGGAGACATGGAGGACAGCCCAGAGAAAGGTAGAGAAGCTTAATGAGAAAGAAGGAGAGAGGTAGAGAGAGAGAGAGAGAGAGAGAGAGAGAGAGAGAGAGAGAGAGAGAGAGAGAGAGAGAGAGAGAGAGAGAGAGAGCTAGCTAGGTAGCTACATATTTAAAGCATCATGTTGCATGGTATGGTATTCTGAAGAGCCTGCCCTGCCGCAGTGTGTTTCATGCTGAAGATTGCACCACTACAAAGCTGTTGTGCTTAGTGGATTGGGACAGTTGTACAGTGTATCTTTAATTCTCTGTGAAGTATCTCTCTGATGCTTTGTAAATTCTTATTTGAAATCCATTTTAGAGTATTTCCAACATTCAATGCTTCATATCAAGTGCGATCTAGTTTTTCCTTAAAACAAGAAAAAAAAAAACAAATAAACACATTCTCCCTTGCTGTTTACATCACACAAATAAATATGTTTGGCAAATTCCTTGCTCCGCTGCGCTCACTTCGCCCGCCTTCCAAGAGAATGTGTCATCCACTCGAGCTGCTCCCAGGCCTGCCCTTCGCTGTGTTTATATCCAGTGATTACCTCAGGGCTGGTGGCAGGTAGAGTAGAGAGGACGCCTCCTCCTTCACCTCCTCCCTCCCTCACGACCCATCCCCCCAACCTCCTCCTCCTCTTCCTCCTCCTCTTCCTCCAGCTCCGATCCCCAGAGAGATGAAAGGCTGGATCAAACCTAGGCGCTGCCCACGCACCCTTGCTCCGCCACGCCCCGCTGCTGGGCCTCGCTAGCTGCCTGGGTAATCCCCGCCGCGAGAGCATCTCCCTCCGAGCCAGGGGCTCAGTATGAGGGCCCTGATCAAAGCCTCGTATACACACACATACACGCACACACACACAGACACACACACACACACGCACAAACATATATAGACACACATATAGACAAAGTCCTATGAGGAAAGGAAGCTGTTATTGCGCTGAACAATCGTGGAAACAGAAGGGTGAGGGGGGAGGGGCACGTGATGACATCACAGCGCGTGCACGTCTATGTCTGCATGACTCAAAACCTCACCAAATCCATGTCAGCTTTTATTACTGGTGTTGGCAGCTCTGGGAAAAAAAACAGCCAACTGGAAGGGTGTCGCTGCAGTCAAGATGCTAAATGACAGTGTCAGGTCATTCCTCATTTTTGTGCGAAGGACTGTCATGGTATAACATTACACCATGCGTTTGATCCAAATGCTCTCTCTCCCACCCTCCTCTCAATAGCTGGGGGGGCCACTCACAAGAACCCCTCATTTATTTACATAAATGCTACTAATGAAGTTACACACTTAATCCATTTCTATCCCAAGTCATGGATGTGTCAATGCTTGATGCATCATCCACTGTTGTCAATACAGAAAACAGTTTTTTTTTTTTTTTTGGCCTGTACACACAAGCTGCAAGCAAAGACCTTAATGAGTATTTTACGAGTTGGGTAATAAGCTAAGTGGGAAATATGTCATGGAGTGACAGAAAACAGAGAGGTCCAAAATGAAGGACGGATCTGTCAGGCTCATGGTTTGAAGCTTATGCAGATAGATTAGGCCAAGTAGCATAAAAATTGTCCTTGAAACATATTGCAGGGGCCCGCTTTGATATATATATCTCCCGCTCGCCGGTACAGTAATTGAAGCTGACCACGATAAATTAGTTACACAGGTTGTTGTCATGACAGCAGTTCTGAAGATAAAGCTGGAATCCAGCAAGGGAGAGAGAGAGAGAGAGAGAGAGAGAGAGAGAGAGAGAGAGAGAGAGAGAGAGAGAGAGATTTATGGCATAAATAAGACAAATACTTACAGGCATGCGCTCGGTTTCTATCTCACACTCTGTCTCTTTTTTTTTCTCTTACTCTTTTTTTTTGTCTTCCCCACTGACTGTCTTTCTCTCGCTTGCTCTCAGTACATCAAAACATGCTAGCAGCTTCTGTAAGATTAATTGCTACTGATAATGTAGTCTGGGTGAGATATTAGAACCCAAATTCAAGCGTTGGGGAGGAGAGCGTAGCATCATTGCATAATGAGAGTTACAAAAACCTGCGCTATAGTGTATGTGGGGAGGGGAGCGTGACACTAATTCTCTACACACTAGCTTTTTGGTGATAAATTACAGTCCAAACTGTTAACTTGGTACCAAAGCTCATTAGAGATGTTGCTAATTAGCACAGTCGTTAAAAGTGGCATAATCAACTTTTCACTTGCTTTCACACACACAGACAAACACACACACACACACACACACACACACACACACACACACACACGTCCCTCAGGCAGTAGTCCCTGCCTGTTTCATTTCTTCCATTCCGCATCAGCTATGTAGATATGTGAATGTCAGAGGGAATAATTATGTATCTCCTTACAGTATGTGAACTCCATAATAAATGTGTCTGGTTGAGTTGAGCAGTGCTATTGGAATATGCCCTTATTAGAATGAGCTCCAAAAATTCAGAGGGATCAATTTCACACGTTCCTTAAATTTGAGAATGTTCTTTTCAGGGGAGCTGTTTTAAAATTCAGCTCATGCTTGGAAATCCACCACTGTAACGGGTGTAGCCGTATGACATTAGAGTCAATTACTTTCAATTTCTATATCAAATTAAATTTCATAAGGGCTGGGAATTGCCTGAATGAATCGATACCGAATTAGGGGGAGAGAGGAGGAAAAAAAAACAATGAGGAAGCAAAGTAATCTGCTTGCCCTCATGTTATCAGTGTGTGAGTCTCACCTGCCAGGTGACAGCCACTCGTTGTGCTGAGGCAAACCATGCTTACACCTGTAGGAAAGTCGCGGCACATTTTAGTCAAAACAAGATTACACAAAGTAAAGGCGTCACACTAAAAGAAAAAGCTAAGCGGTTGGGATTGCACTGCACCCACCCCCCACCCCAACAGGAAATACACACACACACACACACACACACATGAACCCCCCACTGGATATGATAAGCATGTAAGCACCCTTGCATAACGCTCTGCGTATATAGGGCTATTTCGAGCAGAGCACCCTTTTAGCATCATAGACTGGCGTGAGTCACTATGTCGTCTGAAGGAGAGTGCATGGAGGCCGGCTTAAGGGGAGAGAGGGGGCCTCCTCAGAGAGCACTGTCAAGTGAGGTGAACTTGACAGCTTTCAAAGAAAGACAGGGAAAGAAGAGGGCCACACCAAAAAAAGAAGAGAGAGAGAGAGAGAGAGAGAGAGAGAGACAGAGAGAGAGAGAGAGAGAGAGAGAGAGAGAGAGAGAGAGAAACTCTTCCCCTCAAAACTAGGCTAGATGACAATGTTATGACACCGCCGAGACACAGCCTCTGGCACGCGTCCTGAGGAGCTGAAGATTACAAAAGTGGAGAGAGAGAGAGACACAGCAAACTGTGACTGAGAGGCAAAATCTTGCATCATTTTACAGAACGGTGTGACCTCATTCCGATGAGCGTCTGTCCCAACCGGTGTCTCAGATGCTACATGCCCAAGAAAAATATAAAAATAAAGATCATTTTGCAGCAAGTGCACAACTGAGTTTGTCTCACTTAAAGGTGTAAATCAGTCCATAGCCCTGTTGTTCAAACTCACCAAGAGCTGTAAGAAATGACATAACATACACCGAGCACTGAACCGGCAAGTAACACTAAGTGAATGGAGCATAATATCTTTTAGTTTCATCTAATTATACCCAATGGGTCAGCATCACCAATGGCTTTGTTATTCGGTTTATGTAGCGTCAAATTTTCTCATTCCTTTTCTTAAAGGACAGCATTCAGGCACCTGGAACAACTGATAACTACAAACAAACCAAATTACGCTCTCACAATTTGAATCTTGCCAACTCCAACTGTGGGAGGCTTGAGGGGACGGTTGATATTGGTAAATAAATAATCAGCCAATAGGAAGACTACCAGATGCAAGCATACTGGGCCTGGTGTGAAGCAGTCAATAGCCCTGTACTATCCATTTATCAACAGATAGAAGAGTATAAACAGAGGACCAAAAACACAAACAAAATGTAATATACAATTCTTGGCCTATTACAGTAACGACAAATTTGAAGATACTGGGGTGGATAACCATGCAAGCACATTTGAAGATTGCAAGCACATCTATGAGTGACATCTCCACAAGAGAAGACAACCTTGCTGCTAGCACCTTTGGGAGACAAAAGGGTGGCTAGATTTTCTGTGGCCAATTAAGGCACAATGCTTTAGGGTGCACCAAACCGATATTTGGATCAGATATAGTCAAGTACCTAATTTTCCTTTATGGGGAAAATGACTTGGATTGGGTATCCGAAAAAACTAGCTGATCCCTAGGATTGTTGCTGAACAACCTGTTGGCCAAAATCAAAACACTGGCGAGCGGTTTCAAGACTATCTAGACACCAGCCAGATGCCTGAAGGGATGAAGATTTTGATCCAATTGATTTACATGTAGGCCTACATGTATATGCCATGACATGGACTACACTACAAATATGATCCATTCCAGTGGATATTTCAACTGTAGGGACCACTCACCCTCAATTATCCATGACTGATTGCTGTGATTAACGAACAGTTCGATTATTACCTCCGCCAAGGAGGTTATATTTATGTTTCGGTCTGTCTGTCTGTTTGTCTTTCTGTCTGTCTGTCTTTCAGCAGGATAACTCGAAAAGTACTGCACAGATTTGGCTGAAATTTTCGGACAATGTGGCGATCGGTGATCCAGAACATGAGCCTTGGCGGAGGTCTGCGCTCTCTGAGCGCTTTTCTAGTTCTAAAATCAAAAGAAACTGCCACTGTCATGTGTGCTTGGTAATTCTTGGATTCCTTGATCATGCACTTTGGAAAGAAGCCTCTAAGCAAGCACAAGTGGCTTTTTTTTAGACATTTAATCATCAGTGACTACGAAGCTTTGTTCACATTCACCGAAAAAAGTTGCCTGGATGCCTTTAATTAACTGTATATGCTCACTCTAGAATCTGGTATCTAGCGTTTTGTTCACTATTTAGTTCATGATCATTGATGATCACACCTGTAGATAGACTGGCACTGGTTAGCATCTCCAGTCTCACTCTGCCAGAGTAGGCTGGTCTAATCGTGCATTAAGTGTACTTAGGAACAATTTGATTGTAGGAAATTGTCGTGGCACAATGGCTTTCCATTTAAGTGTGTCTTAAGAAATTTAATCAATTTTGAAATGTAACCATGAGTAGGCCATACTCTGTATCGACATGTACAATTATGTGTGAAATAGATTGCTAATGAATTGGACCTATAACAGTTATTTCACAAAGCAACCCAAGGGACTAGGAAATTATACAGTCTGCCACCCACTCTGCCATTCTTAAAGGCCACTCCTTTCTCTCTCTCGGATTCTGAACTGCACTGTAGAGAGAGAACATTCTCAACTATACAAGAACAGCTCCAGACATCTCTTAGCAACTGACTCGAAAAGGTTTTCAGCAGGAGAGTTATTTTCTCTGTCCTTGACTTTGTACCAGAAACAGTGAACACATTTTCTGAGCTTTTAGAATGACAACAACTTCAAAAAAAAAAAAAAAAAAAAGAGAAAGAATGTTAATAAAATAAATAAATAATTAAATAAATCAGTCAAATCATGATTATAGAGTGCTTGCACTTCTGTCACTGACCATGCTGTCTCTCTTTGTGAAAGTGCTTTTGTGAAGAAAGGTTTTGCATGCTGAACTGGAGGCGTATCAGATCTGGCATTTTCTGCCCATGTGAAAGGGGGTGTCTGACTCATGCAATTTTACGTAACATGTTAGACTGGCAAAAAAAAATCTGTTCATGTTGTAACTCTTTTCTGTGTTTGGAGTCAAGTTTGCAAAACCATGGACAGACACAAAGTGATGCAAGTACAGTGTGTGTGTGTGTGTGTGTGTGTGTGTGTGTGTGTGTGTGTGTGTGTGTGTGTGTGTGTGTGTGCTTCTGCGTGTGTGTGTCTGTAATACAGTTCACCCCCTAGACATAAACAGAGACACACACACAATGCACCAAGTGAACAGCTCCTCTTCATGTTGCCAGGTTATATGTATCTACCTCTGCCCATCGACATCAGTGACTATCTCTTTCTCTCCTCCCTGTCGCCTACTCTTGAGTGGGCTGGCTTTATCTCCAAGGCGACATGGGCGCAATGAACCCAGATTAGCAGCAGGATGCCTCTGAGAAAACTTTCATTACATCATCGCCTTCAGTGTCAGGGGGGGTGGGGGTAGTGATGGTAGTGGTTGGGGTGTGTGGGGGGGTTGTGTCTCTTTCTTGCTTCTTTTCTTTTCCTGGTTACGATATTAGCATACATCAGCGTTTATGGCTGGCTGTGCGTCGCATCGCAGCGTTGCGCGGCATGATGCCGCAGCATATGGCCCCATGCTCCGCCACACAGCTGGTTAGCAGCATGCCATCCTCTGGAGTGGATGTGAAGTGTTCTCCAAGCTAGATTAAATCAAAGGGGACCAGCGGGACAGAAATGCCCTTCGATTCGCTTCATTAAGGAGGAAATTCTCTATTGTGACTCACTTATTTTAAGGCAAGCGGATTTAGATTGCTCTTGCAAATGTCACACACTCAAACAACAACAACAAAAAAAGTAGATGAAAATGTGCCTGTATTGATTTAGGTGAAGAGTCATAAGCAGCTTAATGGAGATGCCTGCATTGGGTTGTGTTGAGTTTGTGTCAAACCATCTGCTGTTTGGCATTTTGACTGTGTGACTGTTTTCATCGCTGCTCATTCCGCACAGAATCCACTTTGCAACTGAAGTCAGACACGCGAAAATCAATTGAAAGACTGGGTTCCCTCCCATGGTGATTTCCATTGGCAGACTGGTTCTGGCTAGGAGAGAATGTTAGACCAAGCACAACACTTGTCATGGCTAAGGAAGGCAGCTTTTAAGCATATTGACTTTATTGACATGCCGGTCCCAAGTGGAGTATAAAGTCAATGGAAGAAGTGTGTGCATTTGTATTCAGCCACCCTCTTCATGATGATTTCCTGTAATTTCAGTGCTGATCCACAACATTCAGGTGGGTCTTGGATTTGTATTAAAAAACATAAAACACCAAACATTCAGAAAGTTCCATTTTCTATCTGAACAGGTCATGATGAAGCAGATATTGAGCTTTCAGCTAAAAAAACTGTTCATGGCGAGTTCAAAGAGAATCTGACAGAAGCCAAAGGTTTGAGAATTGCATGAGTTCTTGTTCTTTCACAAGACTGCAAAATAAGTTCTGAAACTTCTCCATAAAGTGCATGAATACCTACTGTGAAACAGCACAGTTACTGTACACATTAAGCTATTCATGCATAACTTCAATTAGATGTCGCTAGCCTGACACGCCAGACTATATCATAAGAATGTATAGTCTGAAGACCACTGATAGACTATACCTCAATGGAGGGGCGGGTGATTGCGTTGTCTTTCAAACTGCCTCTCCACGTAATAGGCTAGCGTTCAGGCCAGTGGTACCAGCTGGTATATCAAACTTTTCCCGTAGCCCGTCGGTAACACGGCAAAGACATCTTTTTCAGAACAAAAACTTCAGTGCACTTTCTTGTTTCACTTTCAAAGAAAATGACAAGTGCAATTCGTCCAAAACTAAAGCCAAGACTATTCTGCTCTGGTTTGAGCAGGGCTGTCGCCATCGTACAAAGCCCGCCTTACGATTTCCTGTACACATACCGCGCTGTGATTGGTTATCCGCCGCCAGAGGAAGGATACAACGGATTTCTATCAGTGGCCTCTAGACGTATCCTCCGTGCAAATTCAAATTTGCTACCGCTAGGGGTACGTCTAGAGTTCTAGGCTAAGATGTCGCTATTGTGACCAAAGTATTGTTGCAATGGTAGAATGACATTTCTATGTCATTTAACCAATCCACAGGCCTCCTCAATGTTAGGTTTAACACTGAGAGAGGCCAGAATGCAGGATATACAATGGCAAACAAATCTAGGCTATGGCTGCTTTAATTATATGCCTGTAGGCATAGCTTTGTATGCATACAGTTTTGATGTGCCTTTAAGTCATAGCTGTTCCCAGAGTGAGAGAGAGACATGCATCGTGAAAGGGGGGGTCAAGGCAACATTTGTACCCGCAAATAAGCCATCAGCTTATCTCTTTCTCTCTCTGGCTGTCTGAGTATGTACATGTGTGATGGGGTGATGGGTGAGAATCACCATTCATTCTAGACAGTTCTGCAATAGGACATCTGCAATAGGAGTCCAGCTGAGGAGAGAAGTGAACCATACAATAAAATCAAAAGATTTTTTTTTTTTTTTTTTTTTTTTGTGCACATTTTTGGAAAACAAAAGTACTCTCTCATTTTCTATCAGCTCTCTCTAAGACAGGAGCATTTGAATGGAGCCAGACACAATGGCTTGCGTCAAAGCCTTCGCCCGTTGAAAGCGAAACCATCATCTCAGCCAAGAGCACGAGAAGCCAGTGCTTCATCTGCAGCTGGCACCGCCATTGTCTCAATTACAGCTGAGGTGTGATTCAAGAACCAACTACAGCATGAGAGAAAAAGAGAGAAGAGAGAAAAAAGAGAGAAGAGAGAAAAAGAGAGAGAGAGATGGAGGAGCAACACAGCGTTCAAGGCTAACTGAGACAGCAGGGAGTGCTAGGAGGGAGATGCAGGGGCGAGATGCAGGACTCACAACTTTCCACAGGAGGAGACATTCATCCTGTGGTGCAAAGAAAGTGAGAGAAAACACAGTAGGGACCACAGTTGGTCTCTCTCTCTCTCTCTCTCTCTCTCTCTCTCTCTCTCTCTCTCTCTCTCTCTGTGTGTGTGTGTGTGTGTGTGTGTGTGTGTGTGTGTGTGTGTGTGTGTGTGTGTGAACATTAGTAAGCCTAAATAAGAGAAAGGGAAAGAGATCAGGGTAGAGGAAGAAAAAAAAAAAAAAACGATATTGAGAAAGAGCAAAATCAAGAGGGTGAAATAAAGGAACACTAGCAGTCAGATGGCAGATGGCTACAGCGAATCCAGGCATCCTCTCATTAAACTCTCATTCGTGGGCTCCGCAGCGCCAGCTCCATCACACACACACACTCCCAAACAATAAAAGCTTCCCCTCGGAGCCGGCGAACTGCAGCAGACAGGGAGCCCTCCCCAGTGTGCCCATTCATCTCACACTCACACTCACACTTACTGTACACACACCACTTCCCACTTCTTTCGCTCACAAATTCCCCTTCAGCAGAGAAAAAACCAGAATGAAAAAGAAGGAAAAGAAAAAGTATAAGTGGAAAGCGAGGAAAGAAAATCAACGTTTGTGGTACTTCTACTTCTACAACATCCTTCCCCCTGTTTCCTTCGACAAGGCAAGCCAGCTACTGTCTGTGTGTGGGCTTTTTAGTATTATATCCCCCCCCCCCTTCATTGGAGCGTTATTTCACAGTGTCTTCCCCTGGGATTAGTGCCCAGAAGCAGATGACACAGGAGAAATTGCTTGGCAAACAAATCAGGAGCCTCTAAACAGACAGAGGCAGCTGACTCGCACCTGTTACCTGGGGGCGGGTGATGGCGAGAGAGACGCTCGCCGAGGAGAGCAGTCAACAGGCGCTTGCCGAGCAAGACGACACAACGCGCACCTCCTTATGGCGGCAGGAAACATGGCACCCTTTAGTATCGTGAAAGGGGCTGGTTTGGGTGTGAGGCTGGAGGCGGCGTGTCGTGTCTGACAAGTTGACCGGCTCACAGCTGACGCTGAGAAAGGCTGCTGCCGCTGCTGCAAGTGTGTGTTGAATCTGGTGTGTGTGTGTGTGTGTGTGTGTGTGGGCCCATATGGAGAGACACATACTGTACATCGGGATGATTTTTAGCTGTTAATAGAAATACTGTACTGTATGTATGGACTATATCAGTGTCTCTACAATATGCACTGACTGTGTGTTTATGAGAGAGAGAGAGAGAGAGAGAGAGAGGGAGAGAGAGAGAGAGAGAGCTGTTAGCCATGTAAAAAAGGGTTCCAATAATGACATTGGACAATTCTCATATTACCATTCACTGAAGATTAAGGTAGTTTTTGGAGTAGAAACCATTTGTACTTTGTGTTTGTGTGTGTGTGTGTGTGTGTGTGTGTGTGTGTGTGTGTGTGTGTGTGTGTGTGTGTGTGTGTAAGTGTAGGTTGGTGTGTTTTGTATGCATTGGCATGTTTGCATGTGAAGCTGTGTACCCTGGAATGATCTCTAGAGTGTAATCACAATAACGCTGTGCCAACATGTGCAAATAACTCTCACAAAAAAAATCTCATATCCCAAATTATTCTGTTTATTAAACAAAACTGACGGAAATTAAATATTGATCCCCAAGCCCGGCTGGAGGATCGATCGGGCGTCCCGCGCATGCTCTCACTCTCTCCCCGCCGTTGGGGTTGATCGTTTTCTGCCGGAGGAAAACTTGTGAGCTGGGGCCTGTTTAACACGCTCGCTCCTGTCCCCTCACACCCCCTGATCGCCCCCACCCTCCTCTCCCCCTGACCACCCTGGAGTTCTTGCATTTACAAGACTTCAGGATTAGAGAATGGGAGAAAGGCAATTATGTGTGCATGTCCCCACGGCCTCTTAAAGGCAAGATTGCAGAAAGGGGAGGCCTCCAATGCAGGCTCCCCTTGTGAGGCTCCGGGGATTATTTCTAGTTGAAGAGACTCTTTGCATTATTCCAATAATAATGGTTAAAAAATATAATTTGCTTGTTTGCAGAGCTGCTTATTTTTCAACAAAAAATAGCAGAAATTCAGAAAATGACACTCCCCCCTACTTCCACAGTGCTCTGCAAATTCATGTGAATTAATGTGAAGCCAGGTATTATGTCAGTTAGACCAATTAATCTCTGCTGAAAAGAGAGGGTTAGAGGGGAGTCCAGCAGAGATGTGAAGAGGATATCACTTTAATAATGACAAATTCATTAACAACCATTTGGATTCACAAACAAAATTTCATTAGGACATTTCACCACATCTCTGTTTGGTTAATTACTGTCTACCTTACAGTACTGCTGCCCACCTTTAAAAACGCTGCCCACCCTCCTTCCCTCCCACACTCTTACTCACATGCAGGCATTCATCCTGTCTACAAAATGGACGGAAGGAAGGAAGGAACGGTCGGCACATAGAAGAGAGGAGGCTCTTCATCCTTTATGCTTATGTCATTGCTGTCTCCAGGCAGCATCTGAAGTGTTGCCTGGATACAGACCTCGAAAGCAAAGAGGCCAATTAATGACTAGGCCACCCTGAGACTGGCCTGCCCACAAGCTGTGCCACCCTGGCGCGTCTCAAACGTGTGACTCTCGACGGGGGGAGATGGAACGGCACCAGGTGGTGGGCACCGGCGACAAGGGGAAACTCACCCAGGACGGAGCGTGCCATAGAGGAGCATGCCTCATCCAGCTTCTCTGCCAAGCAGGATCAGCTATCAGCAGGGGGGGGATTGGGGTTTGGTGACATTCAGGGGGAAAGAGAGAGAGAGAGAGAGAGAGAGAGAGAGAGAGAGAGAGAGAGAGAGAGAGAGAGAGAGAGAGAGTCTTAGAGCGAATCACAAGGGTGTTTCAAGGTGAACTAGTCTGGAATAGGAGAGGATGGATTAGTACAAACACATATCCCCAGTATTAAAGGAGAACTATGCAATTATTTTAACTAAACCTTAAACCTTTCAACTAAACACACTAGTGGTGGTCAGTGAGGTCCCCCTCAACTGTGAAGCGCTTTGGGAGTCTAGAAAGGCACTATAGAAATCCAATGTGATGTTGTTGTAAACCTAAATCCTTAACCTAACCTTCATTTAGCATGTTAAGATTCATTGTAGTGGTGGTGTCAATTCACGGGCCAATTGGTATCTGTTTCGACTCTATCTAGCGCCTTTGTGCTCAAATAGTGAATATGTAATATGTATAGAGAATATGTATTAAAACAAATGCAAGTTCAAACCTAACACAAGCAGAGCATTGTTAGTCGCAATGGAATTTCCCACTACCTACCGACTAATGATTTTGGGAAACGAACGCCTGCGTAGGGAGTTCTGCAGAGAAAACACGGATACAGAGAGAGTTGCATTTAACATATGAGTGGATTTCATGAATCATAAAAGACTTTGAAGGCAACCACTGCCAATGGTCATGTCTGCAAAGTGCATCCTAAAAGCACCTCTGCTGTTAGAAAATGGTGCCATTAACCCATTTGATTTCTCTAATATGCACAGAAATAGAGGAGAAATAGTCCTTTTCTGAAAAGTGAACCCAGTGTGACGTACTGTATGTGTTTGGCTGAGCTGAATATGTTTTCAAGCAATCAACCCCATCTTTGTCACCTGGACTGCGGTCATATATCTGACTGGCACTTCGGATGGCATTCATAATCTCAGTCAAGAGTACTTCTCTGCTTCCTCTCTCCTTCTCAATAGGTACGGCCTATAATAGGTGCAAGCCTAGCGCTTTGTAAATATTTGATACATTAATGTTAGCGAAAAAAAAAATAAAAATGAAAAAGTCCATTTCACCTTGATGGTTTCTTTCAGCTTAGAGGCTCTTTTTACTGAAATAAATGATGGTGGAGAATGTGACCATGTAATAGGAGCAATTACAGTCCGGCGGAAGATGGGGGAGAAAAAAATCCCACATCTCTTCTATTTTTTTCCCCCTCACCGTTAGCGCAATTTACAGCGGCCTGTGAAATTAGCATGGCCCGTTAAAGCAAAACAAAGGCGCTTTTATTCTATTACAAATGTCCAGGCCTATGCAACGATGCTTATTGTGGGGAAAACGCATGGATCGAGCCGCAAACAAAATGATAGTGATAGTGTGTGAGGTGCAAGGCGGATTTAATGGATAAACTACAATAGCTGACTATTAAACCCTTCGGTGCGTATGTAATGCGAGGACTTGTTGTTTATCACCAGCCTGGCTTAACGACTGGTCTGGCATGTACCAGGCTGGTTGAATGTAATGTAGAATTGCACTGGACAAACTAATTCACTTGCATTTTTTCTAGCATATACAATTGGATGCTTAATACCCATTAAATTGAATCATTCTAAATTCCATTAATGGTCTATTCAGAATACTGGATGCCTTTCACTTGACACACTCAACTGAATGAGGAATATACAATCACTTTAAATGGCTTTTGACATCACTTTAAAGAAAAAGCTCTCTAATAACATGCGTTCTCTGTCACATTCGACATCGCAATCATGGTGTGTTTGTGACAGACAATGCTGATTAGGGAGACACTGACACATTTTTTGAAGTGACGAGGATCAGTCTGCCATTAGTGGCAATCTGCTGTGGTGCAGGAGAACTGAATGTGGTTTCATCTGGCATTATGCTCTTGGCACCTTCTCAAGTGGGACATGCTTTCTGCCAGAACTGTACCCCACTCCCCCGCCGCACCGCCCCAACACTACACTCCGCCTCACCCCACACCCCGTACCCCTCCAGAACACAGAGGGAAGCAGAACACGACTTCAGAGCGTTCGCCTGAACAGAGAGGCTGACTAACAACAGCCTGTCGGACCGACGGCAGGGAAAGGGAGTGTGTGTGTGTGTGTGTGTGTGTGTGTGTGTGGTGTGGGGGGGGGGGTGTTGGGGGATGAGGGTTGGTGTTGGTGAGAGGAGGAGGAGGCCATAAGCACTTTTAACACTTTAAAGCCTCTCATGCTTCATCCCTCCTCTTCTCTTTCTTTCTGCTCTGTGCTACTTGCTTTCATCTTCTCATCCGTCTCACCCATAAACACAGCGAGAACGTCTACTTTACACACACATACACACACACACACACACACATACTCACACACACACACACACACACACACACACACACATACTCACACACACACACACACACACACACACACACACACACACACACACACACACACACACACACACACACACACACACACACACACACACACACACACACACACACACACACACACAGAAAGACAGAGCTATAATCAAGCTTTGTGTATGTGACAGCATATGTCTTGTCCTGGCAGGGTCTGACACATCTGAACATGGTTTAATATATCTTGAGGACAGTCATTGAAAAGACTGCATACATCCCCTGGTACACTGGGACCCGTGCCGGTTCCCAGTATAGGTAATATAACTAAATTGCCAAGGGCACCAAATTTCTAGCCTGACATAGCCTGACCATAATACTGCTGCTAAGGACGGATTAGTGTGTGCAAACTATGAGTAAGTGGCTGTGAGTTTGAACAATGTGGCTGGCTTCAGACCAATAGGGTAACAGTAGCCTACTTTACATTGTGGAAAGAAAAGTACTTGTGTGTTCTGCTGCACTGACATCAAGTATAGGGGATGGACATAAAAGTGCAATATAATGTAGGCCTAGTATGGATTCTGCTAGAAACATTTTTACAACATGTAGAGCTCCCATCAACATGCCTTGCAAGAAAATGATTGTCATTTTGTCCCATTTGTCCAATGTCCTATTACCTAACAAATGACGGTGGGGAACTAGCATCCATTATACATAGTGGCAATGAGGCCCAAGGTAAACATACCATTTAACAACATCAAGTGCTAAGTGCTCAAATTGCATTAACGCAACAAGCCAGCACAGGTCTATCTTTTCCCAGAATCACATCCTCTCAAGCTGTTCTCAGCTACTGAGAAACAGCAGTTAACTGTAGTCTGTTTGGCACAGGCATGCTAGTTGATTGCCTATTGAACCAAGGGGACTGTAATTAAGAGAACAATTTTGCTTCCCACACACACACACACACACCTCTTCCTAAATAATAACTTACCAAATGTTCATACTTTCCACTCACCTCCACCCCCACGTGTCAAGGAAACTGTTCCTGAGCTTTCACTCTCGAAAAAAAAGAAAAGAAAAAAAGATTCTTAAAAATAACACATTAAAGTTTCAATGTGAGACCCGCTCTGAGGTGCTTGTACTGGCATGTTCTGTATTAGACACTCACTCGTAAGTGTTTTGAACTCTGATTAACTCTGAAATCGTTCAAATCATAGCGCTACAGCCACCCCAACATGCTGCTTTCCATGTAGGCCATTCTTTTATCTTAAATGATATTCACCACCCACTTATTAATGCAACAACTGAGGAAGCCGGATAGACATCACTGCTTTCTAAGCTAATGTCACGATCAGAGATCATTAACATTGCTTTCATACCACTGAGTTCATCCTCAAAGAAAAATTGCATGCTAATTCTATTCCTTGTCTTGTTTTGTCTGTAGGGGTGACGCATCTTTTTTTAGCGAGGGAACTGTCCTGATAGCTATGCTGAGAATTAATTCTCTCTCAGTAAGCCCCATCAGACTCACTTACAGGCCCACAATGTACAACTTCAACTATGGCAAGTAAACAGCTGGGTTCATCTGAGTGCAACTGCACTCGATATAAGATGCTCAAAAAGAAGATCAATCTGTAAATCAAAGATGATACAGTATTAATACTAGAAGGGCTACATTACTTTAGAGAAAAGTCTGTTTATATTAGTCTGTGTGTTTGCTCAAGTATCAGATAGGTATGTGGGCAGCCTAAGATTTGGCTGTTGCCATGGATCACAGTTTCAAAAAAGGGTGCACACTTTTATTCACAGGGAGAGGGTGGATATTTACAAAAGGCTTTGTCAAGACCAGCAGACTCTCTCTCTCTCTCTCTCTCTCTCTCTCTCTCTCTCTCTCTCTCTCTCTCTCTCTCTCTCTCTCTCTCCCTCTCTCTCTCTCTCTCTCTCTGTTTGCTCCCAATCCCATCCACTGCCCACATGAGGACCTGTCTTTGGGTGTAACAAGTTTAGCTCGTAGGAGGAACACGTTGCCATCCCTTCAAGGTCTCTGTGGCTCTGCATTTATTTATTTCCCAGCACGCTTCTGGGTTTGTTTCTACAGACACTTCTGCAGACTCTCTCTCTCTCTCTCTCTCTCTCTCTCTCTCTCTCTCTCTCTCTCTCTCCCTCCCCCCTCCCTGACACACACACACACACACACACACACATACACACACACTTGCACTCTCTCACTCTTTCTCCCTGTCTCCTGGCGACGCAGGAAGAGATTTGTCAGTGAGCATAGCCCATTTAAGTGAAGATATCTCCTATTCCCCGTAAGACCTCTGTTATGTGCGGAGAGCAAAACAAAAGGGGGAGATAAAGAGGGGACTCACCAGTGTGCTCTTCTCGAGTCCCCACAGAGGGCACATGCTGCTGGAGCCGTGTGCACACTGCCCCCCCCAATCATGTTAGCCTAGTCTATCTCATAGACAGCTCCAGACTGCAAGCCCTGACCAAAAGAGAGGGCAACAGGCAAACAAAAAAGCTCAAAGTTGACTTAAGTAATGTAAACTAATGCTAGCCGAATTTCCTATTTAACTGTGACAATGCCCACGATTCAGTGATGTGAATAATTGTATGAGTAAAGCAGTCACGAGTGTGTATTGCTAATGTTAGCCTGAGAGGCTTAGTCATGAGGGTTGACATTGTGTGTGTGTGTGTGTGTGTGTGTGTGTGTGTGTGGTGGTGGGGAATTTTGGGATAGAAGCATACCAAAAAAAATATTTTTTGGCTTGAGGTGGGTAAAGAAGAGTGTGGGAGTATGTTCTTGTAGGAATATTATTATGTTTCTAGCGTCATATGTGCTTTGTTACTTTCTTGAAACCGGTAGAATTATGACAATGTTATTAGTCAGACCGTGATGTCATTTCCGAGTCATGTAAAAAATGATGGGAAGGGACTTTTATTTTGAGTTTCTCTCAATCTATTTTTTTTTTTTTTTTTTCAAATCCACACAGTACATCTTTCCCAGCAGCATCTCCCATGCTGACCAGAGGCATGGGGGAGGGTGGGAGAGAGAGGTTGAAGCTGTTTCAGGGAGAGGGGTGTTCATATCTATCCTCCATCTTCCTCCATCAAGGACACGGAGCCATACTGCTGGCGTTGCCATGGCGACAGGCCCGGGTTGCTGTGGGCGCGAGACAGACTGCGGGCAGAACCGCTGATGCGTTACTGCCAGGAGCAGAGTTTGAACTCTGACCCCTCATTCGCTTGGTAAGTGACCGCAAATCACCTGAATGGCAACGTGAAGCGTGCCCTGACGGGCGCGAGACGGGCGCGGGACGGAGAGGCGGCACAGCCACGAGGGAACGATTGTTCTCTGGACCTTTAATGTCTGTTTCCTCCTTCTCCGACATATGGCAGCACCTGGGAGAAAGGGGGGAAAAAACAGAAACAATCTGCTAACATTCACACTTGAGGACTGTGTCAAACATATGATAAATAAATAAGAGAGAGGAAGAAAAGAAATTCAACTGTCTTGAGGTAAAATGTGGTTGCAATGTTATTATTTTGGTACCAACTCCAAAGGGAGGTCTCCAGTTTTTCAGAGAAATTGGAGGATTTTTGTGATCTGGATAGACATGTTACTGTTTTGACTAGACGCATTATTGTGACACTTATTTAAAGCGACAACAAGAGAACCTTCTTAAACTAACTGAATAAAGTCGGGACAGGATAGCTTTCATCTACACTTCATCTCCTACACTTTAGGGGGGAAAAAAATCATTTGATAAAATCCTTTGATAAAAAGACCTCAGAGGAAATCATGCAATCACCTGTAAAAGCCCACTGTATGTGTGCTGTCTTTCAATTCATCTCTCTTCTTTTACACAGTCAATATGCTTTGAAATGTACCCATGTAGTGCAGAAGAAACAGACTGTTTGAGTAGACGGTGCAAGGGCTGTCCAGGGCTTTAGAAAGGCTGAGGGGAGGTCAATAAACCTGCCTTCAAAAATGTGCCATAGCTAAAAAAAAATAAATAAAAATAAAGTGTGTATTTTCTCTGTCATTGCAAAGCTGTGATTTGACTAGGCATTGATCCCATATGCTTTACACCCACTGAGACCAACAACTGTTCTTCTAAAGAAAAAAAGGACAAAACAGTGGTATATATGTGTGTGTGTGTGTGTGTGTGTGTGTGTGTGTGTGTGTGTGTGTGTGTGTGTGTGTGTGTGTCAGCCCGATAGACAGACAGACAGACAGATAGACAGACACAGAGAGGGACTACAAACATAAATACAGCCAGGGTGGACTGCGAGCATTTTGA
The DNA here is from genome assembly GCA_027497455.2 of Sardinella longiceps. Taxonomy (NCBI): domain Eukaryota; kingdom Metazoa; phylum Chordata; class Actinopteri; order Clupeiformes; family Clupeidae; genus Sardinella; species Sardinella longiceps. The sequence continues at coordinate 32,900,657 of JAODXP020000017.1, read as the reverse complement.
TTTATATTTCCAGAGTGGTGTGTGCTCAGTGTTGGCCGGTATAGACAGCGTCCCAGGGCAGTAACTCACACCATTTACTAAATGAAAAGCCGCGAGGCTACGGCCTTCCCTACTCACCGACAAACAACAGAGGCAGACACATCAGGTAGTCTATCCAATGTTGTGTCAACTTCATAAAACTGAGTTTGCTTAACCTGAAAGAGGAGATCTCTCTCTCTCTCTCACTCTCTCTCATCTTGCCCTTTTTCCTTCCCTCTCTATTTCTCTGCGTCATGTTTTCCCCAGGGAAAGATTGTGGTGGGATTGATGGGTTTCGAGAATTGTGTCAGCGCTCGCCATCTCTCGTGTTTAACGGTGACCTCAAAGCTTTGATGGAGTAATTACTGTATACAGGGAGAGGTGGTGATTTAGGGTCCAGCTTCTAAATTAAGAATGTGGGGGTGGTTATATGCCCCCTACACCAACACACAACACACACACACACACACACACACACACACACACACACACACACACACACACACACACACACACACACACATATTCACACACACCTTTCATATCCAGCAGGTCTACTTCTTTTGAGCAAGTCGAGCTGCGGGCTGGACTTAAAGAACGCACGCTCGCAAAGTCTCTTTCGGAAGCAGATTTATGCCATAAGCTGCAATGCAGCACTTATTAATTCATATTATCGTCCTGGTGTTTTGAATGTCCCTGCTGCACAAGATGAATCGATTCAAATCGAGAGAGAGAGAGAGAGAGAGAGAGAGAGAGAGAGAGAGAGAGAGAGAGAGAGAGAGAGAGAGAGAGGGACAGAGAGAGGGAGGGAGGAAGGGGAAGGAGAGAAAATGTCATAGGCAGCATTAATCAGTAATGAGAGACATGGGCATGTCATGTGTGGGTTCCTTCTGTGGCTGCCTGGCTTGTGATCTCCAGTAGCATGCCTACAGAGTGTCTCGAGTGGGGCTCTGCTGCCTCCACAGCAGGGGGGGTTGGTTGGATGCATGGAAAATAGAATCAATATAGCAGCACACGTGCAAATATGTACACAGGCAACCACACACACACACACACACACACACACACACACACACACGACACACACATACTTACACACACACACTCAAAGGAAATGGAGCTTTATGAACATCCAAACTTTTATCTTGGCTTGAAGGCAGTTTTGACGTGTTGCTTGTGCTTGGGAGAAGCCACAATCTGTGTAAGGTATATTCCCCCAATCTACATGGCACAGTATTAATTGAGTATTAAAACAACACTGTGGAGTTTTGCTGTAAAACAAGTTTTAAGTTTTGTAGGATACGAGTGGATAAGATTTATGATAACATTTGTTTATTTTGGTTTGTTGTCAGCACAAAAGTTACTTTTAGTCACAATGACAAAAAAATTGTCTCAGGTGCTGTTTACTCAATAGCATTACCCCTACATCTTTGCTAAAGGTTTGGTAGGGTTGGAAGTTATACTATATTGGGTGTTGCCATCAAGTTTTAGGCTCTATGTACCTGGCCAAAAATTGTTTTGAAATTCCCTTTAAAGGAGAAATTTGGTGTGATAAGGACCAGAAGTATATTGCAACATCATCATCTGCCAGGAAGCAGAATTTTAAGCCAGGTGGTAGGCTAAGTAGCTGTCTGTACAGTTAGTAAGTTTTCAATGCCTGGTTTTAAATGTTGGAGCTGTCATTATCCTATCGGCGAAGTGTGGGGCTATTTTGAGCTTTTCTGTGGTTTGAAACAGCAATTTGGCAACTAACAACAAAAAGTATCAAGGGAAAAGTTATACCGAAATAACTGAAAGATGAAAATTATCTGCTTTGTCTGTCCAACATAGCCTACAATGCAGGCATTAAATTGACCCTTGAACTAATTAAAATAGCCCATTGTGCTTCATAGTTCATGTCATGCATTTTTGATGAGCAGCTCTAACACTAGATCATCTACACTTTTACAGTAACTCAGTTTCAGTTGTGATTCAAATAAATACACCCAGTCTCATCAGCAGTAGTCTAGACAGAACTCAAACTTCTTTCATGTCTTTTGTGTTATTCCAGCGTACTTATGCTGAAGGTACTCTTAATAATTTATCCTGTGACACTTTTTGCTACGCCGTTCTTACCCACACCTTACCCAGCACTTCATGGACTCTTATCTAAAGTTTCGCCGCCCCCTCTCTCTTGAAATTAAAATTTAAAACTGATTGAAAAAAATAAAAATAAAATGCATACGCCCCCCTGAAATTTGGTAGCCTGACATAGCCCGCCCATACGAATGTTCTTCCGTATCCATTGTCTGGGGACGGTCTTCTGAGGCGGGGTTACATCAGTTTAGAGACAACCGACCAATAAGCATAGCTGATTAGACAAGCTGTCCAATCGTTTCAAACCAGAACTGAATGCCCTCCCCCCGCCCTATAATCGCATCAGGTTAAAGAACCTCCAGACCATGAATATGGATTAAGGGTGAGATTACACAAATGAGTTTACTTTAATCTATATGAGTTCCCTGAACCCTGCTTAAAACTATTCTCAACTGTAATATGACTTACTGTATGATGATTTATGTTTTTTTTAATATTATTACACAAATAACACAAATAATTCATCAAATCAAACATGATAAACATGGCTATGATGCTTTTCTATTCTAATGATCAACAAGTGATCTCTCCTGATGAAAAATGTACTTTATGTATACAGTAGATACATATAAATATATACATAGTAGAAGATTAATTTATATTTTACAAGGTTGAGTGTAATGTGACATTCTCAAACAAATGCATTGCATAAAAGAAGTCATAATCCTTTTGCACCATCATGACTTCACTCCATTGGTTCAGCAGCATCCTGACCACTCAATGCCCAGAATTGCTGGCAGAGTAAGAGGCTGTGTGTGTCTGTGCTGCAGTGTGTGTGTCTCTGTGTGTCTGTGAGTTTGGGTGGATGTGCTTGGATGCATAGTGAATTGTGCAGCAATGCATGAAAAACAGCTATGATTGTGTTTGTGTGTGTGTGTGTCTGTGTGTGAGGGAGTGTGCATGTGTCTGTGGGTGTATGCGTGCATGTGTGTGTGTGTGTGTGTGTGTGTGTGTGTGTGTGTGTGTGTGTGTGTGTGTGTGTGTGTGTGATTTTCAGAACCATTTTTCCACAGTAGGAGCTAAAGCCATATGCCCAGTTTCATTTTGTTGACTACCAACTGCAGTGAATGCGCACCTGGTTAAAGTCATGATGCATGCCATACATTTGTTTGTATAAGCCAGTTTCTGTGTATCAGACTGTGTAAATGCAACATTTTTGTGAAGCTTGTGGGTGTGTTTGTGTTTTGTGTGTGTGTATATATGTGTGTTTGTGTGTGTGTGTGTGTGTGTGTGTGTGTGTGTGCACGCATGCATGCATGCGTGAGCATATAGGCATGATCAGCCATGAGTCCCATGGCGTAATACTCACGTAACAGACCACGTCACACACAGACATGCAGAAAGCCTTATCCTCTCCACAAGCAGCACCTCTGCACACATGCACAGCCAAAAGGAAGAGCACCAAACAGCCTGTAAGCATAGCATTACAGTGGTGTTCACAATGCACCTTTCATACATATGGAAGGAGATGTTTCAATGCATACATATTAGTTTCAAAGTATGTGCTAAAGGCAGTCATTGTGAATGGATGAATAGATAATTGGAAGCTTATTTCTCCGGAGACAGCACAGTCATACTGAGGCATCTTCTGCAATGTGTGGCGACAGAAAGTTCTAGGTTAGGCTAAATGAGGGTCAAAGGTGGTCACTTCAGAAGACAGTTGTTTATATTTGAAAAATTATAACTGGCAGCTTGGCACGTCGTGATTCGCCTCGGGTCCTTGCCTGGCCATCTCGGAATAAATGAGGCAGCCATTCCTCCTCCTGAGTAAAAAAAAAAAAATAAAACGAGAGAGTGAAGGAGTCAAAAAGAAAGGAGGGGAGAAGAAAGAGAGTATAAATCTCTTCCGATTAGCTGTGGCTGGTGTGCTGTCATTTTAGAATGGAGGGATATATTTTTCCTCCTTTCGTCATTGTAGCCTTCCTCTCTCTCTCTCTGTCTCTCTCTCTCTCTCCCTTCCATATCTCCATTCACTTAAAGCTGCTTTTTCATCCTGTGGGATTGTCAGCTGGGACGAGCGTTGGAGCGGCACTGGAGGTTGGGTCCTGCGCCCGCTGCTCAAAGACGACAGCCACGCCGTCTGCCTTTGCCCTCCCAGGTTGGCAGCGAGCGGATGGGAGGAGGGCGCATCATCGTGTGTATGCCACAACAACAGTTCCCCGAGGAGCCACAGCGACTCATTAAACATTCATAAGGCCAAATCTGTTTTGCTTCTCCTCGTCTCTTCTTCTAAACGCAGGGGCCCCGGCTTCAAAGAGGGGTGTGAAGCAGCTCCACTCTGTATTTATGAGGCTCTATTCACGTGTGCAGTCCTCCCACTCGCTGCTAGGGCGGCGATAAAAAACACTGGGCAAAGAGGCTGTTGGGTCCTTTGAGAGAAGCTAGGGTGGGATTCCTGTATTTAAACACTGAACGTGCCCAACCCCTTTGCCTCCCCTAACCAATCACCTAGATGCCTCTTGGCATTTCTGCCATTTTGTCCTTGAGGTGCTTCACAATGTTATTTGATCGAACATCATCCATTCTTAGTGGATCAGGACCCGTCATTGTGAATTTTTCAAAAGCACCTCGCTAAAACCCTACTATTTTAAGTCTGCTCTTGTGAAGTGTAAATCAGGGCTTCAGATATGCCCCCCCAGTGACGCTTCCACCTCCAGCCCTTCCTGTTGAGATGGAACACTGGAAGTGATACAAAAGATGCCTCCTCCATGCTCTCTCGAACAGAGCCACTGTAATACCTGAACAATGTCAGGATAAAAATAAATGTTCTTAAATGTTCTTAAATTAACATTACAGCTATTGTCTGAGCCATCGGTGCGCAGGCAGGCTGGACTGTTTTTGGAGGCCATGATGAAAGCTGGTCTAAATATTTCAACAATAACAACAACAACAGAAGTTCAGATATGACTTCAGATTTCACTGTCTTCATTTTCCTCTCCCGCTAACGACTGTCAAGCTGACAGGTGGTGACAGCACGGCTGATAAAGCCTTTTTACAAATCATTTACTAACCGCTCATTTCCCCCACTCACTTTGTTTAGGAAATGGGCATTGCAGACTCCACAAGCTGTTTATTTGACAACTGTATAAATAGTTGAAAATGACAATATGAGCATGAATACGGAATTCATCATATTCAACACATTACAAACGAAGACTGCATGTCAAAATGTTAATAACATGGAGATATTTTTCACAACGTTGAAAATTGGATTTTGGTTACATTGAAATGCCAGGTTGAACTGTATATTTTGTGGAAATGGCCTATTATTCCATACCTATCAATAATTACATGCCTTTGTCAACAACACTAATGCATTATAATCAGCACATCTTATGAACTGATATTTCTTCCTGAAGTGAAATTTTGGTGTTAAATTAGCATTGTTGCATTGGAGATATAAAATCAAATTATTCTAAAGGTTATTAGCTTGTTTGTGTCCACTGGTATGTTAATAAATGCTAGTAGTCCTTCTTGATATGAACTCTTAGCATTCTTTAATTTAAAAATATGTCCAGACCCGGGGATTAAGAAGGCAGACTTACTTTATCACTTAATTACAGCTAGAATATGCTCACAATAAAGTGATGCACACAGCACAAACTACTTGAGTTAAATAGTTCAATTATGCCCTATGGAGTAATATGCAGTGAATTGCTCTCTCTGATTAAAACCATATATCTGTGAAAGGTAAGGGAGTTATCCTGCACGCCTCTGAGAGGCTAAAGGATATCTTGGGGAGTTGAGGGAATGAGAAATCTCACTTCTCACTATTTCCCTTTCAGTATTTTCTATGGCCACCAACAGCTGCTTTTTGGTTGAACATCCCCTAATTTCAGTTCCTCTGAATACCTTGTGTGGTTAATATTGGTGTCCTTTTGATAATACCTTTTCCGCTAAAGGCTGGTCAACATTAGAGTTGTAGTTTTCAATTATGCTGGTTTAGTTTTAAACTTTGTAGTCAATTATAGACAAGTTCAGAGGGCTTATTTCAGTTAGGACCCCTTTTGTATAGTTACATTCAGTGCTATGGCTCTGTTCTGGGACCTCCATACCCTACCATGAGCAAACATGGAAAACCAGGGTCAGGGAGAGCAGCACAGAATGAATACAGAACAGAGCAAGCATTAGTGACAACCAGGGGTGCCGCTAGAAATTTCGGGCCCTATGACAGAAAATTATTTTGGGTCCCCCCAAACATTGATTTCATTATTAAAAAATTGCCTTGCCCCCCCCCCCCCTGTCATTGCCTGGCCCTTAGAATCATCCTAACTTCCCTTCCCTGGTGTGAGTACGATGCGTATGATTTTGGCTTACAAAGGAAGCAGCAAGAACGGGCACATTAGAGAGAGCATCTTACAGTAAAAGCAGGCCTGGTGACCTCTCAGCCAATGATATAGCCAAAGGTAGTCAGCTGATGGAGCAGATAAAGCAGTTGGGATGTCAGCTGACAGCGTGGCTTAACACTGTGGCCTACAGTACCATTATGCTCCATTTTTCTACAGCCTCCATAAAAGCTTCAAGGTCAGAGAGTTCCTCAGTCTCTTGCAATTAGAAGTAAGATGTCTTTTCAGGTTTCTGTTATGAAAGCCACATTAGTTCACTGGTGAACTAGGTTGTCATGATTAGAGTAATGGTGAGCTTAACCTAGGTAATTAATTGTCCTTTACAGTACACTGGTGAAAAGCCGGAACTAAATTATACAAAAATATTATTATAGAGTACTTACTGTGTAGGTATGCTGGAATATCACAAGCAATATGAAAGTAGTTTGAGCTCTATTTGGACCATAGCCAATGACACTGGGTGTATCAGAAATCATGGAAATAACACACTTATTATTCAATTAAAAGTGTTGACTATCAAATTATACGGCTGTTAATTGCTTCATGCAAAAAAAAAAAAAAAAAAAAAAAAAAAACATGCCATAAACTTAACCTATAGACAGGGTTTAAAAAGCACAAATTAGTCCAGGGGTCATATTAATGCCTGCATTGTAGGAGGGCAAGGTTAGATACATTAATCAGACATTCGAGTTAATCCAGCATAAATACGCAATAAGTACTCTATAATTTATCCCTTGATAATTCTTGTTACGCCATTCTTACCCACACCTTACCCAGTACTCCAGGGGCTGTAAAATAACGTGCCACGTGTAAAATAACATGCATAATTGGGAGGGAGAGGGTAAGCAGAGAGATAGCACATTTTGTAAATGTCAGAATTTTAGAATTTTGCAGAGGTGATGATTTGGCTTCATGTAAATGAGATCTAAGCAGGTGTGTTTAGTATTCTCTTCTGAGCCTCTCTGGGAACTTGCAGTGTGTTTTGACTTATCTCAACAAGTGCTGTGTTTAGTCTTGTTTGCTTAAAAGGGTGCATAATGGGATTTTTGGTAGCTTTATGTTTTTTATAAGAGAAAAGGGCGTACTTAACACTCAACAGATGGATGTCAAGAGCCGTCAGTGGCAGATGGGAGTTGCCTCTTTAACATTGGGATGATTTATGCTTGATGTACAGTACATGTGCGGTTCATTCTCTAGAGCATAGTGAGACAGGTCACCAGGTAACAGATGTGAGAAACCATCATAATCTGAATACAATAGGACAAAAATGAGCACAAAACAAACTGTCCTTTGAAAAGCTCACAAACAGATGTGCCAGATTGTGTCTAACACCATACTAAAAAAACACATAGACAGGCATACTTAACTTGTCCTCCATGGAGTATTGCAAGTTGAAAAGAAATCAGTGGACTAGTTATACAGACCTCAGATAAGGTGTTGATGTGTTATGACCCTCACAGGTCATGGCGAGGGTTGGGTCTAATAACCCTAACTGGAAAGGGGGCCAAACTGGTCTTAATGGTTGTTGGCAGTATCCAAAGTTTGGCACACCTGCTGTACAGGTGAAGACATACTATTGGTCAGGCGGAGAGGCTGTTGAGGGTTTTGAATGAATAATATAAAGACTTTGTGAAAGAACTTTATAATCATCCATTTATCTGACTTAGATATTTGTTATGTACACTTCAAATGCATTTTTCTTATGAAAGTGTGCATACCTAAAAAGTAAACTAACATTTGTTTCTGATAATTCACCAGAAATGTTTGATAATATTCCTGATAAACCCACACGCAATATCTATTTGCCATACTTACAGACATCTGTTGTCTCTTTATTATGGAGTTGATTATGTTGTACACCAATACATTAATCTTTTGTATTCATAGTGTAATCCTGATGAAATCAAAATGTTTGTCAAACCTCTTCAAAATGCAAACTAAACTTTGCGGTGTCTCTGTCAGGTCACTTGACAGCCCTCGTTATGTTATTGCTTTGCATACTAAGCACTCACAGTTCAGAAAATCTTATTGTGTTGATGCCAGCGCATCCTTATACATGGTTCAATGCATTTCAATTAACATATATGCAGAAACAACGATGAATCAACATTTTGATTGCTGTTGCTATGAAGCACATGAGTGAGCAGAAGAAAAGACTAGAATAAAGATAAACAGTACCACAGATTTTTTTGAAACAAACAACGTCATGTAATAACATGTATAGTTTTTTTTTTTTTTTTTTTTTTGGCTCGAGAAAAAGATGTGACTGAAAAGAAAAAAAGAAAAATCTTTAGTTGACTTCATTATCTTTGATGAAATGATCACAGCGATGTCCTCTCATACAGAGCCTTTCTGAGTTTCTTTAGACCGGCTTCAGAAGTCATAGTGATAGTGGTCTGCCTTCATGTGAAGAAGCCTGACAGTCACAACCATCTGTCTTTCCTTGTGCTCAACACCCATTTGAGGGCCTTTCTTCTTTTAAAGTCTTTTCCTTTCTTTACACTTGACAACCTGCATGCTGCTTCTTTGCTTCAGACCCTGACTGCTCGTGCTTAAGCAGACAGGAAGTCTATGAAAACGAACACTGCGTCTCCTCACAATGTTTTAGCTCTGCTCCTTCAGATGACAGAAGCTTTGTTTTTGGCCCCCTGTGTCCTAAAAGACAAAGACTTCTTTCTTTACTTTATCTTTTCTTTTTTCTTTTGCCTTTAGCCTCTCATATTGACCTCTATTCTCTCTCCTTTCACTCAAACCAAACCAATGCTTCCAGTGCAAGGGTGATATAACAACTGCAAATGCATCTGAAATTACCACAAAACGATCGGTCATATGTGTCAGTGTTGTCCAAGCCGTGGCCAATCCAATACCAGGCCCACATATTACAGGTTACACAGCACTGTTACTCTTACTGTGAGGATAATGAAGGGATTCACTTACCTCGGGTATCACACCGCGTTGATAATACTGGCTGTGCTCTGTGTACACGTGTCCGCTCATCATCACCTTAATGGGTTTTAAATGGACCCTGGAATATGACCTTTTGTTGATGAGGGCCACTAACCACCACCCAAGGTATTTAATTTGTACTTAATACTATGACTATTCAAAGTGTTGACATTTCATTCTAATGGGTTGTGCTTTGATTCGAGGTCTCATACATACTTTTGATGCTGAAAGTAGACGTTTGGTAATTAGTGCACTCATTTTCACATTCATGAATTTCCAAACATTTAAACAAGCATGTAAGTGAATATATAGGTCTTTAATATGGAGCAAGCACATTAAATCGTTCAAGACATGACAAGATATGTAAACTCATTTATGAAGAAGCAAAAGAAAAAGGAGACAGCTAGTATGCCTATAGACACGGCTGCTTAAACATATAGGAAGAGAGAGGAAGACTAATCAAGTAGGCTAGCAAGCCCCACAGTCATGAATGCACATGCTCACACTCATAGACTAGTGCCAGTAGGGAGTACACGCACGTCACACACACACACACACACACACACACACACACACACACACACACACACACACACACACACGCACGCAGCTAATTAGTTTTATGAAAATGAGCAGCGCTCTGCAGTCGCCACAGTGACTGGCGGCCAGTAGCTTTGCCTCAGCACCGCCAGACCCTCAGCGACACGTGGGGAAATCTCTTGTGGGCTGTGAACGAGTTTGGAGGAGCTATGAAAATGGTTTATGCCTCCCAACTCTCTAACAAAAGCCCCCCAAAATAAACCAGGCTCTCAGCGACGAGTCAGAATTCAGAGCAGGGTGTTTGGATACAAGCCCAACATCAGGCTCCACTGTACTGATGGAAATAGCAGCAGCAGCAGCAGCAGAGGCACAGGCAACTATAGCTCACTTTCACCCCCCAAAGAACCCCCTTCCCCATCAACCCATCGACTGAGTTTAAAAAAGAAAAGACAGAATAAAAAATGAAAAAGAGTAACGTCAAGCCGCCCGTCAAATTCATCGCACGCACACACACACACACACACACACACACACACACCACACACACGGTGTGAGGCAAAGACGAAGAGAGTGAGTGAGAGAGAGAGAGAGAGAGAGAGAGAGAGAGCCCTGACTCGAGTTGGCCTGCGGCAGAGCAAGCTAGCGAGCGCGCGGCAAGGTTACGTCAAGATCAAAAGCGATCAGCGCCGACGTACAGTACGTGATTCTGCAGCGGCAGACCCACCGTGGGCTCTGCTTAAGCCGTGGCTCAGATCTCCACAGGTGGCGTTCCTGATCCTCCAAAGCGAGTCTCGGCCCATATCTCTCTGCCTGCGCCGTGCGACACACAGCGGTCGCCATGTATTGCTCTTCCCTCTCATTACTTTCGTCACTGATGCGATCATTGTCGCAGCTGTCGGTGCTGCCATTGTGACAGCGATCGTTTTCGGCAGCTCTGATGTCAAGGGCTCATCGTCGTCTGACATTTTCAACATCATTGCCATCATCACAAACCATTATGTTCTTTATCACGATTAGAGGAAGTGCTGCAATCATCTTTACCACCATTACCCAAATCATTATAACCATAGCCAGCAGTCCATAAGTAATGTCAGCAATAAAGCAACACTCGGTACTCAAAACACCAGGCCAGAGCCAGACCAGTCGTTTTTGGGACTAATCTTCCAAAGCTTCATTCTGTATGGTGATATTAGACTGTTTTGTCATCTAAGCAGGGTAGCCTAATATGTTTAAGTTGTAGTACTTGAGTCAGGTCTCGAGACTATTTTCTGTGTCCTCCTTTCATCTGGGACTTGCCCCTTCAAAGTCTCGGCCCACAGTGAGAGGAGAAGGTTGTGCCGTAGTTGTTAACCTGATTTGGGTCCGGTGTTGTAGTTGTGAAGCTTTAAAGGATAGTGAATATTATCTATTCATCTTTAAAGATCAGCTTGGGATGAAAACATGTCGATGATATAGAAGTGTAGTGTATAGCTGTCCAATTAAGTACAGAGAGATTTTGATATGTATCCACTGGTGCCGCTCTTGGATTCAGATCAGTCAGGGCCGAACCTATATCTTTCCAGGCTATCAGTCAAGACATTTAGGCTACATTTCATTAATTAAGTCTGTAGTCTGTAGTTAACTGTTGATTATTAATTGGAGTTAAAAAAAAAATCCTTTTGAAAACTAAGTTGTTTTATCTTGGTCTTGATTTGATCTTACTTCTTCAAAGACTCTGTTTTGACTCGACTGCATTTAAAAACCAGCAGTCTTGGTTATGACCCTTCAAAACACTTGTCTCAGTCTCAACATGAGGTCTCATCCTCTTAACTAGCATGTATAGTCAAGCTTTCTGTTTATGGGCAGTTCAGTATAATTTATTTGGAATTTATTTGGAATATTACTTACAGTATTTTGATGTTTAAGGTTACTATAAAACATATGCAAGATAGTTAGTGTCTGTTACGGTAAAGATATGCAAACAGTTCCTGGAGCAAATTAGAAGGCGCAGACGGGTAAATGTCAACATATGGAATAATCATTTAATTAGGCTACATTACAGGTAATTGCATTACTTTAAAACAGTGACTCATAAACAGGAAGCTACTGAGCTTGAACGTTTTTTTTTTTTTCAGACCTTTAATCAGCATAAAGCTTTCTAATTCTAACAGAAGAGACTATAGGCTATACTAGATCATTTACGTAAAAAAAAATAAATAATAGGCCTAATATTAATCAGATATGCGCTGGACACAGTTGTGTCTTTCTGTGAACTCCTCTCCCATAGCAGGCCCAAAGCACAGAACAACAGGGAAACATGGCTGACTCACAGCAGAGCCCATCTGTTTGACATGTTTAACATCAGGCCTGACCAGCTTCCAACATCAATGACGGGCACTAATCAGCTAGCTGGAGATAGCAGCATCATCTCACATGAGGGTTGCATCTTGACAGGCTTCCACATTAACCAGCCTGGACTCAGACAGCAGACAGAAAAGCACAGAATTGCGTAGAGAAATAGACAGCACAGACTCCCGTGTGAACGTAACTATGGGAATAGATGAAAAGGTGAGAAGACACATTGGCGGGTTTACATGTACACTTTTAATCTGATTAAAAAGATTCCATGTGCATTCTATAGAACAGTATCCAAGGAGATGCATTCATAAATGCCCACTGAAATGGAATATTGGGATAAATAATCAGATTAAAAGTGTCCATGAATCAGGTTAGAAATGTATTCAACAGGAAGAATTAAAGGCATCCAACAGAGCGTAATAACATATGACCTCCATGGAAGCAAGAGATATTCAAGGTTATGAAATTGAGTTTTCCTAAGTCTTATAAAAGGCTTATAAAAGCAACAATTACAACTCAATTAACATCCAAGGCCAAGAAATAACCTTAACGTGATGGCCTCCATTGTATGTAGTATACAATATATGAGCACACCAGGATGGATGGAAGCCAGTATACAGTAGACCTACTCAGGTAGTGGAAAGGGTGGTAGTGTACTCCTTGATGACATGCTCATATACAGTGTTATTTAAAATGACATTATTACTCATTTTTTTGGGGGCTGAATATAGTGTGATTTGATCTGTTTTCACATCGCTTCACTTCACGCTTCTGAAACATCTCCATTGGCAATCGTTTCCTCTCTAGAGGGTGCTATGCGCTATGCAATGTTTCGAAACATTTTGTTGCAGTTCGTATAAAATGTATATAAAAATGTTTTGTTATCTTGACTCAAGGTTGGTGATGTCCGTACGCAATACTGTTGCTTCCATTTCTCACTCGCTATTTCTGAAAATGCCTACTACTTGACTGCTACATACTACTCATATACTGATCTCTGTAGAAAGCAGTGTGTAGCATGCAGTACATGACAAATATCACATATGCCGTGTTCGAAAATGCATACTGGGTACTACTACTGGTATACTGATCCTGGCATGAAGTAGTATGTCGTATGCAGTATGTGGAAAATATGATTTTACCAGTATGCAAAAGTTTCCCGGATGTTATACTGATGGCATACTGATGGTGGCCAAATCGCCAGTGTTGGGGGTAACTAGTTACAAAGTAACTAATTACTGTAATTAGTTACATTTTGCAGTAACTAAGTAACGTAACGTGTTACTTTTAAAATATCAGTAACTTAATTACAGTTACTACCTAAAGTAACTAGACATTACTAAGTTACTTTCGATTTGCACAGTTAAATCATATCTTAGGTATATTCTGTTTGTTCATTCATATGAAGTTGGTCTACTCTATTGCAGCATCTGACAATTAGGTTAGGTTACAAATAATTTATATTGAGCGTCCTGTAGGATTTATGTAGACGCATACCTCTCAACAACCTCAGTATTTCTCATCACCAAATCACTAAATATTAATAATTAACCAAAGTCTATGTGCACCAGAGAATAGGTACAGTAGGTAACGTGTCCCAGTAGCCTACAACCCTGAATGAGTCTGTTTCTGTATAGGAAATCTGGATGAGCAGGAGGAAAAAATTAGGCCCAAGTAACGAGTAAAGTAGTGAAGTTACTTTTAAAAAAAGAGTAACGAGTGAAGTAATTCAGTTACAATTCACAGCAGTAACTAAAGTAAAGTAACAAGTTACTTTTTTTGAGTAACTTACCCAACACTGCAAATCGCCAGTATACAAGAGGTGCTCACTACTCGGATACTTCAATCCCATAATTCAACACATTCTGGCAATTCCCGCGATCTTTCCCCTCACGAGACATCAGGCTTGGCAATGGCGGACAGTAGTGGTGGTTTTGCTGAAACTTGAGTGACTGTAACTTAACTATTTTGAGGTATTTTTGACACACTAACCGTTTTATCTTGCACAATGTGCATATCTCTTGGACATATGACTGTTGTAGTTGTGCTTCGTTTGTTTGTAAAAGAGATAATTTCGTTTGGATTAGCATTTGAGCAACTGCATTTGAGCAACTGTGCATGGCTTTAGATTCAAATGCCTGCCAAAGACGTTAGCTTGATTGCTAACCATTAACTTCAATTGAGGGAAGCGAGCTAGCGCGGGAAGCAATCTTCTAACGTGAGTTTAAAGCTGATAGGTCTTTCTTGGTCACATGGTTGTGTAGTATATTACAAGAAAAATATCACTTTTGGCTTACTACACTGTATACTATGGTGGGTGTAGCATCCAGTACGCAGTATATACTGAAGCAGTATGCAGTATATAGCACATAGTATGCCTTTCCGAACGCAGCAATAGTGTGGGGCTCAATTAACCTTAAGCCAGGCAGAGCACCTGTGGTCCATTCATTAATGAGGTTCTGGTCATGTGGCTAGTAGGCTTCTTCTGCTGCTTGCATGCATGCTGCATACTGGGGAGTAGTGTATGGGGCCCAGGCACTCAAGTAGAGCAACTCCAGCGAATTAATTAATTGTGGGAAGCAGTACTGTGTGCTGCACTTTGTCCTGGGGCACACGCAGCATGTAGCACATATAGCATAGCAGTATGCCATTTCGGAAATGGCAAATCTCTTCGCTGAATTTGGCCCGCACTGATTGGTATTGAAGAAAACTAAACTGCATTATGCTCTTCCTGACTATCTGGTGGAATGAAAGAAAATGAGAGGAGCCAGTAGGTGGCATTCACCTGGCTAGTATCTTGTCATTGTCAATGTTTTTCAGATTGATATTATCTGATGTTTCTTGGCATTACCTTTTTATCAGCTTGAGTCCAATGTTCCCATTGCACCAGGGACTTATGTTTAGTTTTCGAGAAGCTGTTGATGTGGAATATAATCTACATGATGATCTCCTCTACAAAACGTCACCACTCTGGATTATACATTAAAAATCATTAGCTAGTTTTACACATTGACTTGCCATTTCCCTCCCACTCAGATCATTTACCTTTAGGCTGAAAGATTAAAAAAAACACCCTAAGGCATTTCATATGGAGTGCCATACTTCAGCGGGTTCTGGATTGGATAAGACACTGATACGTGTTGTACACGGCAGAAATATTCTCCAGAACAGTTGGAAAACATGAAATGACACCAAGAAATAGTAAACTAAACTGAAATGAGCAACACTGCATATTTTATTTCTCTTATAGGGTCTGTTTCTCACCCTCTCTCTCTCTCTCTCTCTCTCTCTCTCACACACACACACACACACACACACACACACACATACTCACACATACGCATACACACACACACACACACACACACACACACACACACACACACACACACACACACACACACACACACACACACACACACAAAAGACCACAGTGTATGTGGAGTAATGTATTGTAATGCATGGTGGAGGGTAGATGACTGACAGTGGTATAAACACCGCCAAATAAATAAAGCCAGACTAAAACATGTACTCATTAAAACATTATGCAAATTGAGGGTCATTTCATTGCTAATTCATAACACATCCTGTATGTTTACTCATGCCGAGGAGAGGACAGGTGCGTGTGTGTTCTTGTATCACTCAAACATGTAGGAAGAAAACACACATCCACACACACAGACGTGTTGTGTATACACAACATATACAATAGATGTACATCTCTGTAATAACCTGACATGACAAGACACACACACACACACACACACACACACACACACACACACACACACACACACACACACACACACACAGAGAAACTCTCCTAAAGACAGGTTTTAAAAAAGGCAGGCTTTAGGATAACCTTCAGGAGGCTTAGCCACCTCTCTGAGTTCATTAGTCCGAGCAGAGGAAGCCCCGCTGGGCCTCGAGACAAAGCGCCTGTCAGGCCACGGCTCCGCCACAGCGCCTTCCAAAATCTGACACATCAGATCGGGCCGCAGCAAATGGATGTCGACCGTCCTGGCGGAGCCAGCCGCCCGCCTAATTGGTACGCCGTTAGACGCAATTTCACCTGCGATCACGAGACCGATCCACATGTTTAAGAGGCCCCATTAAGAGATAGAGGCAGAACAGAGGCAAGGCGCCCATTTGCTTTCTGCAGTTTCACACACACACACACACAGATACACAGACACGACACATCAGTTCCTTGCACGTCTCTGTTATCTGAACAGGATGCGCCTTTTTGAGATAATGTTCTGAAAAACAGAAAAACAAAAAAAACAAAAAACAAAAAAACAAATCCAAATCTAAAAACCGAGAGCAGGTGGTTCTGTTTACTGCTCTCCAAACAAATGGAGTTGCTTTCCCCTCTTCTGAAAAATTCATCCGGATGGATGTCTGTCGCGGCGTTAAGAGCCGGCATGTGACAGCCACCCGTCTTCCTGTGGCGGCTGTAAATAGCCGCCGCCGAATCGCCACTCTTAAATCGAAGGCAATCAATTTACCAAAACAGCGTGAGATAAGGATGCAGTTAAAATGAGGCATTATTATTGCAGGCATAGTGAAGGCATCATCATCAATTGTCTCAAGAGACATTCAGTGATTAGATTTGAGAGGCGGCCAAGGCAGAGCTGTGTTGCCAGGCTGTGTTTGTTTAAAATTGGATAGACTGCGAATCCATTTCACTGGGCTTTACATTTAGAGAAGCAAACAACGCCCCTGAGCCAAAAACAGCTTAGAACGGGATAGAGAGTGTTTGCACTGTGCTGTCTACTACAGCAGTAAGGATGTTACTCTGTGTGTGTGTGTGTGTGTGTGTGTGTGTGTGTGTGTGTGTGTGTGTGTGTGTGTGTGTGTGTGTTTGAGAGTGTGTGTGTCCCTTCCGTAACACGCTGACTTACATCCTACGGTGTGCTGTGTTCAGCACAAGTGTGCCTTTTTGAATGAATACCAGCATGTGTCTGTGTGGTATAGTAAGCTCATGTGAAGGTGTGTTTGTGTGTCTTACATTCTCTCTCTCTCTTTCTCTCTCTCTCTCTCTCTCTCTCTCTCTCTCTCTCACACACACACACACACACACACACACACACACACACACACACACACACACACACACACACACACACAGCCAAAGGGGATGGATGGCTACATCATTTATAGACCCCCTACCAAGATCAAAAAGTGCTGATGGAGTTGTTGCATCACGCTATCATTACCCAGGTATAATAATCCATGTAGTGAGATCAAACTAGATTATGATGATACTGCAGAATAGACTCGCTCAAAGACTTTGTCTCCGGAGACTTTTCCTTTGTTTGACGTTTTGAATCATTAAGGAATTCTCTTCTGGCTGGCAGCACACCTACTCGACTCACTGTGATTCCATGCCAGTTATGATACATCTCCTCCAAGTGGTTGGGAAGTTGATGCAAGCCAGTGCAAGGATGAGACAAGCCGTGATTTCTGCAAGATAACTGACATGTTTCACTCCATATCCCTGATGGAGGACCAGAAGGAAGGAAAGTGGATATAGAACATGCCATATACCAACTTCAAGTCTGTTTTGGTTAAGAATATTTTTTCTTCTTCTTCTTCTTTATATTGGTTTTATCTAGCCTATGTTTTCATTAGCTAAATAACCAATAATCAATATTATAGTAAATATTAAAGGCTAATGATGCAATAACTTTATAGTAATGTTATAATAAAAGTTATTTGTTATGTGGAAACAGCTCAATACCATGTTTGTGTCATTATTTGTTTCTGTGACTTCATGGATTGATATGTCCTAGATCTGGTCCTAGATTGTAATCTTGGGTCTGCTTTCTGTCTATGCCACCCATCTTGGCTAGGACTCCTGGAAAAAAAGATATTGATCCAAAAAAATCGTCCCCATGGCATTTGCACCCACTCAGCGGGCCACAAGGATGCACAGACACAACTCACAGCTCAGATGAAACTCACAGCTCACAAATACAACTTTTGATGCACGGAAACAGTTAGTTGAAGAGCTCTTTTGATAGTCCATGCTAATAATCTATGCTTTACAGTACTGCAACAAAACATTGACACACCAATGCACAGAAAAAATAGAGCCAGCTGCCCCAAAATAACTTACCTTCATGTAATTAACAAAATACGATACAGCTTGCTCTTCTCCCCAACCTTGTCTATGGATAGCAGTGTCATTACTAGCCTACTACTAGTGCAGCTAGCTAAAGCTGCAATTGAGTTGATAAATCTGGCAATTTCGTGCATTTCACGCTAACCTTAACCTTAACTTAACAGTGCTCTCTTCAACTCTTCTCGTTTTTGCTCCGCTTCCCCCCTTGTGACGCTTGGTAGCCTATACCCCTGTTATTTTTTTTTTTTTTTTTTTAGCCTGGCCAGCTCTAAATTTCTCACTTCATTGTGGCTTTCAGTTGCCAAGTCAACAACCCAAAAGCAGATTTGTTTTGGTACTGTCTTGATTCTCCCAGAAGGCATTGCTTAATTTTGAAACATTATTTTAAAATCAATCAATAAAAAACACAGAGATTTGTTTTATTTCAAACCATGCACAATTTCTAACATCGCAATAAGAAAGCTGGTTGCAAAATAATGTAGACTGACAAACAATTTAACAGTTACCATGACTGTAATGTTAAGATTTAAATGTGGTATAAATATTGATCAGATTTCACTCTGAAAGTCTTCCTCAACAAAATGTATATTAGCATCTCCGCGAGAAAGCCTTGTCATTAAAGTGATGAGGCCGTAGTTAATAACGATGAGGCCTCTGATTAAAGCTCTATTTGGCCGGCTGTGGGGCCCAAGTTAGGCAGTGGCCCTTCTGGCATCTGCCTCAATGCCAGACCGCTCAGTCCGTCTCTGACTGCATCTCAATGGGACCTCCCTGGTTTAATAAAGGATAAATATGGTTAGCCTTCATGTGGCAAAATAATATAAAGTTATACACTCTGAATATGTGTGTCAGGTATATATACTGTAATGTAATAAGGTGTGATAAAAGTCTGCAGGTGCTAGTTCAGAACAAAGTTAATAGTCTCTGCCTTTCTGTTTATTGCCACAATTCACATTAAACAGGATGCAGTTTTGTCCAACAGTAGATTGCTTGTTAATATCCAGCTTGAAGACATTTTCTCTGCAATAAATACATTACAGGGACACCCCTCAAGGACAGTCAGTCCATCAAGACGTCATTTAGTTTTGCAAATTTACATAACATTTCCATGCTCTGACCTTGCATGACAAGTCCTCCCCATCAGCATCCATTATCGCAAAATTACTGCAATTTACAACAACAGGAAACAGATGCAAGGTATTGAAGTCTTATTATTTTCTTTATTGCGGTTACCTGGAAGTAAATAGCTACTCTGAAGCTCCACATAAACAGTCACTATGGATTATTATTGAGTATATTTCAATGCTTTATTTGTTCAATTCACCTCAGTGTTATGTATATAGAGACAGAACAACTGAAGTGGGTTTCTGTAACATGTTTTACAGAAGGACATGAATCCTGCAAAAGCAAAGCCTAAGGTGAAGGAGACCAGAGCAAACCTTCCTTTCACTGCAACAGGAAGGAACCTTAAATAGATCCTGCCTACATATCAGAATAAGCAGACACAACAGAGGGTGTACAAGGACTACCTAGTTAATCGAGGATAAAAATAAGGAGGCCCTGTTTTGTGCACTTGTATTACAGGTACTCATGAGATTACACAATGACACATTGGGCAATGAAACAGAAGATAGCATGCAATTTGTTTCTGTTACCAGTATGATTAGAAGTATCTAAGGTGTACCACAATCAGGCAAACAGAATATAGTGTAGGAATAGGTAAAGGTATCTGTAACTGTGTGTAGATTTTGCAGTGGAGACAGTATAAAGCAGGAGAGGAAGACAAGAGACTGTGAGTGGACAGAATCAGGTTACCAATACTCAATGCATACTGTATGGCAAGGAACTGTGTTTTTGTTCAAACTTTACTTGAGGGTGTCAAGGGTGACATGAGCCTGTCATAAACATGTCATGACAAATGTTATCAACATGACATGACACGTATTATCAAAACTAACGACTGTCATGTATTTGTTTTCTCTGATGTAAAGTGATGCAAACATTACTGCACAAAACCCAAAAGACTTAATGAACGTCTTTATGTGCACCCGACCTCCCTCCATTTGAAGGGGTGATTTGAAGGGCTGAAAGCTCACTAGCCCTTGGTCTGGAAAGTATTGGGACACACTACACTTCACATGAACGCGCAAAACCGAGTGTTAGGGCTAAAATCGAGGGGAAGTGGCAGTAATGGGACAGGGCCAAAGTTTCACTGCAAGTACACTACTAGGACAAAAAAATGTTTTTAATAAAGTGGACTGGTATTTAGCACTATTATGCAAACAAAACAATGCGTGCCTTGGGAATCGTCCCCTGGTTGCTGGATTGTCTGTCACTCTCGGAGGTGCAAATGTGGCAGGAGCAAACATAGCCAGGAAGAAAGTCCATATCAGACTAGTGTGTTTGTGTTTCATATGTGGGCCGCACTGACTAAAACACAAGTCTATCTCACTCCTTCTTTTCTGAGTTGCTGTTGTTGAGTTATGTAGTTATGTGTGTATACTGCACACAGTTATGTGTGAATATATACTGCACTTGCAGGGCTATGGGATGTATTGTTCATTCATGCTTGTGCATCATGGCGCAAGGTAATATTCCTGAGGTTTATTCTCCCTTACATAAGGAGAGCTATGAGAGGGGCAGCATGCTGAAAGCTGCAGTGGATTCTCCACCTGTACGAGCCTGTATAATCCGGCCAGGCTATGGAAACCTAAAGCGCTTCAGTCAGGCAATTACGGGTCTGCCCCGCTGTCACCCCTCCCTGCATCCGCTCCCTCTGTGCGGCACATTTACATCAGCATGGCAGGATGGCTGCTGCATACTAAACCCACACAACAAAGGCCTGTCAACACTTCAAGCAAGACTCCTCCAGAAAGCCAAAACAGCAATCCTGCAAAATTGAGGAAGAACTGAAGCAATTCGATGCCTCCTTTGTGTGTGTGTGTGTGTGTGTGTGTGTGTGTGTGTGTGTGTGTGTGTGTGTGTGTGTGTGTGTGTGTGTATGTCAGAGAAGGGGAAGAGAAAGGGAAAAAAAAGAGATGGAGAATAAGTGAGCGAACAAGCAAGTGAAGGAGAGAGGGAGAAAGAGAGGCTCAACCGAGGCTCAATGGGCCTATTCAACTTTCAGAATACAAATGTGGTCATGTTTGTATTCTCGGGGACTCTATTTAAAGCACAATGAGACACAGTAGGGACGGTCCAGTAATCGTCTGCTCCTCGCACAATGCAGCTCTAATTATCTCTTAGCTTTTTCATTCCACTTCATTCGTGGGGACCAGAGCATTTCGTTGAGGAGCAAAGTGTCTGCAGGGTACGTAGTCTATTTTTTTGTTGTTGTTGTTATTATTTTTATTATTATTATAATAAATATGCAATAGCCTATGCATTTACATACAATTTTGTCTAGTGCATTATATAAATAGTTAGAGGACAGCTTTAGAGGACAGCTTTTTAAATTGATTTGGTTCCAAATCTTTACAGCAATTTGCGGCTTGACAAAGAGCTAATCCTGCGACAGATTGGCCCTCTTCATGTTCTGTGGGAAAATGTGCCATGTAGTTCGTTCCAGTTGTATGTTTTTTTCTTTTCTTTTTTCTCTCCTGCCCTTAACCTTTTTCTCCCTAGTAAATCCATTTTTCACTTACATCATAACAGCAGTATTCTGGTATGAAGGACCATGAAGGAAATAAAAAGGTCTTTCCTTTGAAGGCCTTTTGCTTGAACAAAAAATGTGTAAAAAAAATAATAATTCAATGCTCAAGTCACTATAGAAAGTATGCATAATACTTCTATTCATAATTATAAATATGAGTTCATACAATATTCATAAATTCTCATACTGATTGACATAAGCATAGCCAAACAATATAGTCATGTCTGAACACTGTTGTTGCAAAGCGTTGTTAGGCAATTGTATAGCGTTGTACAGTATATCTTCATGTACGTCTCTCAAAATACTATCAATAAGTAACAAATCTTTACAGTATGATGCATTGAGATACATTTCAGCTGTAAAGGCATCTAATAGAGAGAATATTCTACACACATTATATACGCCATTTCAATGCACCAGTGAAAATGGCCAAATTGATAGAGCTCCTCACCCATAGATATACATGGATGAGTTCTAGGGCGCATGTTTGAGCTGTCATACTGGAGAGGTCAACTTGTGGAAAATGAATGAAAGTAAATTAAAACACAAGGGTCTATCAGAGGAAATCAATGAAAAACTTATGTTTTGGGTTGTGTAACAGATCATAGGACACTCACATGGGCCAGTGGATAGTTTTGTTGATGTATTGACAACTTTTATACAGGCATGGGTTCGTGCAGTCTGTTATAAAGCTCTCTGTTTTATTATTTGACAAGTTGACATTCTGACTCTCCTCAATGATTTAGTGCTGGAACATAACCTACCATCTGCACTGTATTATGGACTGTACATTGGTTTCTCATCTAGCACCTATCCTGGCCAGTGGTGTAATGCCAGTGGCACATTTGTTGACAAAGTTTGTTAATTTTTTGTCAGTTTTACAGATTTTTGTTCAAAACTTTTCCCCCCATTAAACACCTGCCAATGTTTTTTTTCTCCTTACCAATATGCTGGCGCTTTGACATATTTCACTTTTTAAAACATTATGGACTATAGCATGTCTAACAACCATCGATTTAGAACTATAATGGCAATTTATCCCAATATGTTTTGAGTTAGTCAATGTGTGCTGGGGGAAAAAATAGTTCTGCAAATGAGTCTGTTTTAGGAATTAAGACAACTTGTAATGGTTAGCAAAATCACACAGCACAGGCGTGGCAAAGATGATATACCGGTAGGCTAAGCAGGATAAGGAATTCCACACAGTAGGCCTATATAAGATATTAATGTCCTCTGAAATCTCAACATTGTTTTGTATTATAACCTGTCCTGTCATGAATTAATAGCTGATTTGTGCACGTTGTGTCTTTCAATATCCCTTAATAATGAACAATGTTAATTGCTACCAATACATTACTGAAATATTGTTTATACATTTTTGTTTAGCCTATATCTGATGTGTTAGTCAAGAATCTTCAGATTTAGCCATACTCAGGCTATTCAGTTATTGGAGTCAATTTAGAACATCATCTATCATAATTTACGGTATATTAAGTACAGTAGCCTACGTTTGGTGTTGATAATCTTCCAGTTGATAAATGGTGCACTTAAATCATACTGTTTTAAATCTATAATAAATAAGAAATATTTATCATGCTTAAGACAAACATGAATTATTGATCATGTGTATACAACCCTGTGAATACACATGCTAATGACTGGTTATCTTATTGGCTGTCAAAGGGGGTACATTTTAAGTCTTTAGTTTCAAAGAGTCAGGTGTGACAAAGATGTTTCCTTAAGCTAAGAATATTGAGCAGCAACTATTGAACAGCTTTTGAATTAAACTCTAATGTTAAACACCAATAAATATACAGTACATAAACAAACAGGAAGCGTGTGAGATTTAAGAATTTACAATTTTTTGTTAACACTTTCTATGAATGCAGTATTCACAAAGCGTTAGTGTAAACACAAACAACGAATGAAGAATTACAAGTGCTAAATACATACTCTATGTAAAGTGAGACTAACACACTGCTAATGAAAATCAATAAGGCATCATTGCAGACTATAAGTAAAAAGTTACGTTCCCCTTGTGGCAAAAGGCCAAAGAAGCTTGTAAGACTTCAAGTTGCAAAGGCTACATGATAATGCCTTATGTCATGAAATTGTATAAACAGCTAGCTTAGCAGTTGAAGTTAGCAGTTATTTAACAGGTTATTATTTAAAAAGTGTGCATTATAAACCCTAATATGCATTTACAATTCTTTAGATACTGATGATTTTGTTCAGTAGTTTTTGAGTATTTAGAAAAGCGCTATATAAAACTGATGTGTTATTATTTCAAATAATATCCCAAAGAACTCTGAGGATGAACCAATAAAAAACACTGTTGGTGAAAACAGAGGGATCAGATGTAGGCTACTATTGTAAAGTTGTAGTCATTGTTTAGACATATCCACCAAGCCTATTAGTGGCATTTTTCATCAGTCAAAATATCAAACTGTTCCATGAGTTGCTTTCTCTTATCACAAAGTAGCCTATCAGGTCAAGTCCTCCCTCATGAAATTGAAACGGGCCGATTGTTTGAGTACAGAACACAGTAATTGAACGTTATAAAATCCTTTGTGTTGTTTCCACACAAAGAGCACTATTCTGAAGAAAAACACTGTTTTTGGCTCCTCTAGATATCAATGAGCTGTAAAAGCACTTTACACAAGTCCCAACATTCCTCTATAAAAATATTGTTTCTAGGAATCAGTGGCTACAGCATGCTGCACTGGTATTGATCTTGACAATCAATTACTGTCTTTCATGTGAACATTAAACATACCTGCATAATGATTGCTGCGTGTTTCTGGGAGAGCGTGGAACCAGTTCCCTCAGCAATGCTGTCCAATAGATGAACAGACGCTACAGCTGCATAAAACAGAGAGTTATTTTTCTGTTGTTTGTTCCTTGCATCCTGATCAGCGGTTGGCAGCTGCGACTACCCTCTACTCTATTCCCATCTAATCAACCTACCCAGGATGCTTAGCAGGCCGCCAACTGAGCACTGCTCCAATCCCCAGTGCCTCCAATAGACACACACACACACACACACACACACACACACACACACACACACACACACACACACACACACACACGACACACAGATACACACACACACACACACACACACACACACACACACACACACACACACACACACACACACACACACACACACACACATACCCTTTGCCAAGGCTCCAGCACCATGCCACAGCTCCCCCCTAATTAACCATAGAGCCGGGAGAGGGAGTTCCTGAGGAACCAAAACTGGCATCCATGCGTCTCTGGTGGACATCAAGAACCCTAAAGTTCAAGGTTATAGATTGGTGTTGGTGAAATGAAAGGGTTCTTGGGCACTGGGAGAAAACATCTGCTTGCGGAGAGAAATTAAATAAAAGAAGATGATGTGCACACACCACTAAATCCAACAGAGCTCACTGATACTAATGCCAGAAGGTGCCACCTGAGAGGTGCTCGCTGATGGAGCCAAATGGATGCCTCACAAATCTGGGCGGTGTCATAAATCTTGAGACACGGGGACAGTGCATTAGCCAAATACCTTAGATAAATCATGGTCCAGGTCCAAGGTCTGTTTTATTTCTTTCGGGCCCCCGACAAAACTTTCGCAGCAGCCGGGGTTACGTATATATTAAGGCTTTCTGCAGGAGGCCTCATTATCAAACACTCCAAGAGTCTATAAAATATATAGAGGCACCCGTGCCCCAAGAATTCATTTCCTCACCCTCAGCCACTTCATTCAACCCAGAAATTACACTCTCGGTAATTAAATCTAGCTAATTAAAAAAAATGAGAGAGTGGGGAAAAAATGAGATCCCATGACATTTCTAAAATTGGATGTAAATGACATTCCATTTTTAAACATAGTATATAGCGTACTGTGTTACTGTGGAGAGCGGCAGGTGTCAGCATATTACATTGACATTCTCCGTCTGGTCATCAGGGCCTTATGCTTGACAGGTGGGTGTCTTCATGAATGCAGATTTGATAGATACAGACTGCACACGGTTTAGGTGACACTTCACGTATCATATTTGACCCCGTGAACTCGGAATGAATATAACATGAATGCCCTTTGTCAAAAATACCTAACTTAATCGTGTTATACACCTAATACAATTAGATGACAAATACCGCATCCACCCATATGTATTCGTCACTATCAGTGTCAAATGATGCAATTATGACATTAGTCAGAACAGTGTCCCAAAATGTTACCCTCTGACAGCTTGTCAGCATAGGAGATAAGCTGCTGCTACTGCATTCAGCAATCTGGGCGTTTGGCAGTAAGTGATGTGACAAAAACATGATAGTGTGTATTTGACACTTACTGATATGATGAATAGCTTAAAGGTACCGCATATGCCAACCACAGGCTTATAAACCGTGGGCTCTCCTCTCGTAAAGAGCTAGGCTAATGCTGACTGAGTGCCGCTATATCTGTTTCTCTGTGTGATCATTTACAAAGGTGGCCAGGGTCCCAGTCCTACTGAGTGTGGATTACAAGTATCAGTTGCAGTGAGGCAAGGCCCCTCCCTTTAACAGATGGTGCTATCTGGATGGAATAAAGGAGAATAATTAAACTGAATTGTGTCCTCCCTACCTCAAAAGGGTGGTGGTGGTGGTGGTGGGGAATTCATCAAATTAATAAAAGAAGTAGACGATAATCACACCACTTAAAAGTACCATGAATTAATAGCACTTTCTTTGACCAAGGGTTGCCATGAAATCTCCTCATGACACGTTGCGTATCAGTGGGCTCCCATATTTCAAAGGCTGTATTGTGCTTCCAACTTTATCTCGCTTTAAAATGATGAGGACACTGCGTGGCTTTGTTTCGCAAAGATAACACGGATTATTTGAGTCTGTACGGACTGAGTGTTGCTACACTTGCTCATACTTGTAAAATCACTGAGGAGCCTAATGTGTCTTCAGATAATCAATCTGGGAACATGTTGGCTGGGTTCTCTTCTCCATGGGCAATTACAAGAACCGCTATCACATGCCTTGCAACTCATTATAAAGATGCAGAACAACAATGTATGTGTATAAACGTAAACGAAACACTGAAACATGCATTTAATACACAAAATATGCACTGACAATTCCCACATAACCTCATCTGCATCCAAGCACTTACTGCCTTACCCTACACCACCCCACACACTCCACCCCACCCCCTCACACTCACATAACCACCCACACTCCTATTAATTTGGTTAAAGGACCTCATTACACGGCTGGATAAGTCATCGAGCTTCACTCACCTTCTTTGGGTTAAAAAGGAAATGAAAGAAAGTAATCTCTCTTTTTTTCTTTCCAAACTTTGAGGAGCTGTACTTGACTTATGTTGGCACCACTTCCTTTCAGTGGTAGCAAGACCAAAACATGTGATGATGATGATATGAGATAAAGCTACTGAAACAGCAGTGCAGAAGCAGGTCCCTTTAAATCTAAATGTTACCTAATGTTCAACATTTGCCCATTATAGAACCACACATCCATAAAATTTGCTGTTTAATCAAGTGTGAAAGGCAAACGCTACAAAAACTCATTCAATCCACAACATGTGGATTTTCATGTAGTTTTTGTTTTCATGTAGATGTTTTCATGAAGATTGTTTTTGTTTTCATGAAGATAACGTCCTACACCAGTGAAGAGCAAATCTCCCTGCCACCACAGGCCTAAGCAGAGCACTATACGTGAACGAGGAAGATGTCAGCTATAGGGCTAGACACTGATCAAACCTGACAGGGTGTCAATTCCAATTCCAACCGCAGAACAAGTGAGAGTTTCACTCAAATGTGGTCTCTCTCTTTTTCTCTTTCTTTCTCTCTCTCTCTCTCTTTCTCTCTTTTTCACAAACACGCGCGCGCACACAAACACACACGCACACACACACACACACACACACACACACACACACACATATATATGCATGCATGCACACACACACACACACGCACCCTTGCACAGAAACAAACACACATGTGTCAGGAGACAGATTGCGTGAGTCAAATCTTGGCAGATTTGAATTGTGTTGCTGTTGCTGATATTTGCAAGATCCATCACCATGTGCAATATGGTGATGCCATCTTGTGCTCTCTAAGGTAAAGTCGGTCCCATTGCTAAACAGATTCATATTGAATCCCTAATCAGACACATCAGGCATCATGTCTATATTATGAAACATTTCTGGAGGTTCTGAAAGCTATATGTAGATTCATGTACATGAAGTCAGAGTTCCTGGTGCAATATCTTCCCTTGTCTTGTATAATTTAATTAGTCTGACAAGCCAGACCATAATATATAATGTATAGGCTAGTCTAGTGAATCCTAGAATCCTATAGGGGCAGAATCAGCATTGTTTGTCAAACTGCCTTTGCACACAACAGGATAGTGCTACGGCTACAACCATAGGAAGCCCATTCTATGGCTCTGGCTACGACCAAGCAGAGCAACGAATACATCGAATCAAACAACCGCTGACCCTGTCCATGACTGTCTACACACAGAGCGCTGTGATTGGTCCAACACCAACAAGGGGTGACCAATCACAAGTCCTTATGGCTGCACTGCAAGAGGAGCTGGCTGAGCAAAACCATTTACTTCAGTCAGGGTCTATAGTCTATATTTCTAAGCTATAATTCACTCAGGTCATTTTACACCTATAGTAGGTCATATATGCAGAACTCACATCCTCTAACAGAGGGGATGAGGTACCAAGAGGATGTAGAAACCTATGATTACTGTAATCTATTGCTTAGGGTAATAGTAGTAAAATGACACCTGTACTTTGGGTAATGATAAAATGACACACCTTAACATAAAAAAACAAACAAACATGCAAACAATAAACAAATAACACAAGCAACTGTGAAGTTTCCACAACTTCCACAATAATAATCAAGTATGATGTAGCTAGTAACATTTAATGACATTTCTGGAGAACGAACTGGCATAACTGTCCTCAGTGATATTGACAGGGCAATTATCAGGCCAATGATTAACACTTCCCTTTCTACAGAAGTGAGTCAGTGCCAACTAGACAACAGAAACCTCTGATACTGTCCCTAAGAACTGCTATGTCATCACAGGTCAATGTCCCAACTAACGGCATTTGCAGAAGGCTAATAGAGGGGCAACTTCCGATTGGCTTTGTTTGTTCCAATTATTGTACAGACTGCTGCAGCAATTATGTTTATTTCAACTTCTAATTAATTTAGTCAGTCCATTATGTATTCTATCCATAGAAAATGAGAATGAATCAGTTATTGGACAAACAAAGGAAAAGACACTTGTTCACTCACAAATTGATCCAAACTTTTATGTTTGGCTTTGTGTGTGTGTGTGTGTGTGTGTGTGTGTGTGTGTGTGTGTGTGTGTGTGTGTGTGTGTGTGTGTGTGTGTGTGTGTGTGTGTGTGTGTGTGTGTGTGTGTGTGTGAGAGAGTGAGTGTGTTCAATTTATCACAGATGATGAAAATGATTTCAGTAATTTGTGCAGATTTATTTGATTTGATTTTATTTGGGAAAAACTCCATAACTAATTTTCTGAGTAAAGAAACATAATAGAAACAGTCATCTCAGTGGAGTAGCCTATCAATGTTACATTATAAATACATCTCCCTTGCCATCTCCTCCGCTTTGTCCAGTTTACAGAGGCAGCCATATTCTTCCTACCTGACTAGTCAGATGTAATACGCTGTTCATCCGTATTCAGGTCGGGAGTTCTTTAACCAGAAACCTTATCTGCGAGGAAGGGCTTTCCATCAATTTAAACGACTGGACACTCAACCAACCAGCTTCGTTTATTGGTTGGTAGACTTCTCTCCGATGTACACACGCCCAGCGGCCCGTTCCTAGACTATGGATCCTGATGAACATTCGTAGCTTATGGGCGAGGCATGTCAGGCCATATTCTTGCTGTGATGGTTTCATCTCTCAAAACATTGCATACAAGACGGCCACTTGTAATATTAAAACCATGCAGCATCTGTTTTCAAAAGGTATGGTATAGTTTTGCTAACTGTATTTGGTTGTATAAACTCACTATAAAAACTGTGTGTGTGTTTGTGTATGTATGTGTGTGGGGTGGAGGGGGTTACTTTACGAGCAAATGTACACATTTGTCTTCGTTGTTTTACAATTGTTGTTGACGTCTTTCATCGCTGACCTGGAAAGTATGACAGCTTGAAAGATTATGAATTATGAATAAACAAATTACCAATGGAAAGCAAGTTATTGTACTTGAAACTTTTGAAATGGCTGTCCATGCAAAAAAAAAAAGAAGAAAAAAAAGAAAAATCTGAATGACTTGGAAAAACACCATGATGTCTATGGGCATGGAGTGACACAAACAGCCTGATGAATGCTGTGGCACTGGATGAGCTATTCATTAATTTATTGATCACCTCCTTTCAATATTTAATTCTTGTCTATTTGTCCTCGAAACAAAACATCTGTCAAAGGAAAATAGGGACATTAATCTCAATAGCATTTCCAGATTCCTCTGTTGTATTGTGCTTGATATGGGTATTTGCTGTGTCAAACTGTATGCTGTCTTGGGGTCCATTTCCCAAAAGCATATTGCTAACTAAGTTAGAGATTTTGTTGGTTGCAATGCAATTAATTATTGGCAACTAACTCAGTTGCTAACTGGTTAGCCACTATGCTTTTGGGAAACGGATGCCAGTTCCCCTTTCCTTTCCTTTCCTTCCATTCTGTATCATTCTGTCTGCTCCTTGTGTTCCTGCCTAGTCCTGTGCTCTATGTGCTCCTTTGTTTATCGTTGCCATGTGACCCGGTTACTCCGCCCCTCCCTTGTTACCTAAGCACTAATGCTGCAGGAAGCTGGGAGGTAGGAGGTTTCAGACCGCTAACTGCGAAAAGTGCACTGGAAAACTGTCACTTGAAGTGGGAGATTCTAATTGTGAAGTGGGGGTACATCGATGTGCCCTGACCTCGCAGTGATGCAGTTGAATGACATCACACAATAATGGTGGCACCCACAGGCAGACACTTGTGACACAAACTAAAAGACTATAAGACAATAAACTATATTTATCAGCATTTAGTTGTAGATAATGTAATTCAATGTAATATGTTCTGCAAGGGCAATCATATTTTGCTCTATTATCTCTCCATGAAGTTTACGGTAGGCATAAAATTGTAAACAAAATGAGTGAGGTAGACATTTCTGATAGTGTAACCTCCTCTCATTAAGCCAGGCAAATAAGAGACTATTACAATCATTAGCCACTTTGTTTGCTTGGAACGCTTTGAGGTTGGACCTCCTAGGCTTCAAGAGGGATATGTCCAACATCCCATGGTTCTGGAATGCAGTAGTCCTGTTCATCATCAATCTCGTTAATCTGCCTTGATTCACCTGTTCCTCGTTTAATCGTCTGTATTAAACCCTCATGTTCATCAATTAATGAGTTTTGCTGTCTGTTTAGTGGAGTAAATGTTCTATTTGCAGTGCATTGAGCTACTGTATAGTGTAACATACACATTGTGTGAATAGAATAAATAAAAGGGAGATTACACATTTTCTGTTGACTTATTTCACACTTTTTGGCTTAGGTACAATGTTGATTATTGAATGGGGAATTCTAAATTATTGAAAAGGATCAAATAGTTAGTTTGAGAAATCAATATCATATTGTATCATCATGAAGGCTCCAATTTACACCTGGTTTCTTTTATGCTCCATGGGGTGCCATACTTGAAAATGGCGCATACTAACATGCCAAAGACCTCCTGGTTCCTACACAGTAAACACACGTTTAGGCGGTGTTGCCAGTGGGTCGCCCAGTTTTTGCTAAGATATAGGCCTACCTGAAATAAAAAATATTTGGTAACCCTTTCTTTTACAGTCTCCGAATTACCAGGTATTCCACCAGGTATTTCATTTGGTTGTTTTTTTTGGGGGGGGGGAGAGTAGGCTAAGACCATGATTTCAATGCCTTCAATCTCTTACAATTGTTTACAGATGTAAAAAGCTAATTACCATAAACTGTCAAACATCCTTACACAATCCTTTTCACATTGCGAATTACAAGACCGAGCTAGAAGGCAGCAACCTTAGACACATTTCTTTGACAAGCCAGCCAATGGGGAGCGAGTGGTTTAGCAGCACTCTGGTTCACCTCTGGTGTTGTTTTGAACTTTATCATGTCTGATCACATGGGAAGTGCTAATCAGCCCTGACACTGACCTCTGGTTTGTCATCTGCAGATGGAGGGCCTGGATACATATGGCCTCTGTTTGTTTGTTCAAAGAGCCTCTCTCAGCCCCTCTCCCTCCCAGCCATGCTTCTATGCTTCTATGGCAACTTGAGAGGGAAAATTCCTCTCTGAGAGCTGTGCATTAAAATGGACTCTCTCTCTCTCTCTCTCTCTCTCTCTCTCTCTCTCTCTCTCTCTCTCTCTTGATGCAGTGCTTGCCAAGAGTGAACTGACCATCAGCAGCTAATGAGAACAGGGTTAAAAAAAAAATGGGCAACTTTTTTTCTTTTTTTTCTCCCTTTTTCCTTCCAGCGACTTAAGAGCCTCCCAGTAAGGAATGCTAATGGAGGGAGGCCAGTCACTTTGCAATCAAATTATGCAGTAAATATGGACAGGTGGCCGGAGATATCCGAGAGAACAGGTGGGAATTTATGCAACGCTGTCAGCGAAGACACGGGCGACGCCTGATAGCACCATGGACAGATGACTCCCCTAGCTCAGCGTCTATTCCTCAAGCTCACCTTAAACGGCTCATAGCGCTGATAGGCTCAGCTTTGGCATGCATATTTCATACAGTGCAAGGCACAGGGAAATACTGCATATTCAAACACTTATGACTGAGCCTTATGCCCCATCATAACACACAACGTACCCATGCAGATGCATGTGACATAACATATGCATCCGTGGAATCCTCTCCTGGAGTATATACTCCAACCCTGTATGTTGTATTCTTATACACACCACTAGCTGAAACGCATCAGTGATTACATGGACATGTAAATAATAAACAGCATTTCCATACAAACCTGCACAAATAATAATAAAAAAATGACCATTATCTACTTTGAAGAATCATTATCATCAACTAATTTTACATTGTGGAATTTTTGAAGGAGCACATTTGGGTATTAGGCCCAGTCCCATTTCTATCACTTCACTATCACTTCCCCTCGATTTTGGCCCTAACACTCGGTTTGCGCGTTCATGTGTAAGTGTAGGGTGTCCCAATACTTTCGGGACCAAGGGATAGTGGCTTTCAGCCCTTCAAATCGCCCCTTCAAACGGAGAGAGGTCGGGTGCAGACTTCGAACGAAGTGAAGTTGAAGTGAAGATGAAATTACCCATGATTCTTTGCGAACTGCGTATCGGTACCCGATCTGTGTCCGACTGCCCGAGCTGTGTCCCGTTCTCTCAGCTCTGGATAAGAACTTAAAAAATATAGCTACTATTGCAATTAAGCATGTATATATATATTTTAATGTTGGGATATCTTAGTTTGATGTAAATTCAGTTGAATTCCGCACTGGTGTGTTAAAACATGACTATTAGAAAGATCAATATTTTTCAAAGTGCGCAAATCTTTCACCAAAATTACCAGAGCCTCTCATGTGGGTGATGATAATTGTCGATGACGGCTTTTGAACAGTTTACCCTGGTTAAGAGCCTTATATCCGTTCAGTGTTAACGATAGACGCATGAAACAGGTGAAGACGTTTTTATGCGAAGTGCTGTCCCATTTATTAGGGGAAGATCGCACTTCTCACTACACAATCGAAGGGGTGTCTCATCTTGGAGGGAACTCGAAAACGAGTGCTAGTGTTAGGGAATAGAAATGGGATTGGGCCTTAGTCTCTGATATATTCACCCTTCACTTACTGCAGCAAGGAGCTCTACTGTAAGTGTGACACTAATCAGGAATACAATTGGCTGTGCCTTGACAGTCAAAAGGGTTGGATTGTCTGTTAACATCTAAGCTTATGGGCTAATATCAATATTCATTGGGTCATCTTATAAAAATCCCATATGTGACAAATCCAATATGATTCAATCAACAGCTCTGTTGTTTGATGTTGCAAGAGCTGTCGGTAGGTATGAGAACAAGAAAATTTGGTGCAATGTTGGATGAATTTACCAAACAACAACAGCTAATATAACTGAGGGCACACTATAGGCTACTGTTTCACTTTTATTTTCCTGAAGTAGCTGGCATTTTGCTATTTGGTCCATATTGTACCAAATTCTCTCATTTTCTTTTTGAACTACTCAGTGTTAAATGAGAATTACTGATTGATTCATGCTGGATTTCTTCCACTTCATGCCACAGAACAAATCATTCATTTTCTGAAAATATCCTTAGAACACTGACTCAATGCGTCAATTGCAAGCCCCCTTGGTGTAGCCGGTGGCGGTCCGCACCGCACACGGGTCTCGAACCCGCCACCCCGCAAGCTACAAACTCCCGGCGTGGGAGTGGAACGCTCTAACCAACTGAGCTAAAAGCCTGAGCTTCTAACTCAGCGTGTTAGAAGCACCCATGGAATTGGGTGATGAGGATTTACACACTATACCACCGAGCTAGCCACGCTAGCTGGCCTCCGTTACATTGGCATACTGTAAACTCAAGTTGGTTGGTACAGTGTATAGTTTTTTATTTACATGAACGCTGTAGCTATACCACTAGGCAGTACATCTAGTACTATTACTATTTGCATCTTTTATATGCCCTCCACAATGTTTGCATTCTTAACACTTTTCCTCTGCACCGGCCACTGCAACGGGAGTGTATTGAGAGTGAGTGCATCTTTTATGAAGTGTTGTAGCACTCTGAGATACAAAGCCATTGTATCTCACACAACAACAACTTCAGCAGGGCTTCAGTGGGAGGTGGGAGGCACACATACAGGAGCGAGCCAGCTGCTTACACATTTACATTGACTTCACAACTCACTGCATAGTGATGCCACATGACAACAGGAGTGGCTCTCTTCTCCATCCTCTGCCGTGTTAACATGCAAGTACATCTCTGACACACATATCAACCACACTATGTATGCAAACACAACAATCTCTTGGGGGCATACTATTTGTATTAGTGTGTGTGCTGTGTGTGTGTGTGTGTGTGTGTGTGTGTGTGTGTGTGTGTGTGTGTGTGTGTGTGTGTGTGTGTGTGAGAGAGAGAGAGAGAGTGAGTGTGTGTGTGTGTGTGTGTGTGTGTGTGTGTGTGTGTGTGTGTGTGTTGGGGGTTGGGGGGGGGGTGGTGGGGTCTGTTTAGTGTATACGCTTCCCTGAAATTTCATGCTTGTCTTTGCATTTCCTCTGGCATGTGTGTGTGTGTGTGTGTGTGTGTGTGTTAGCGTATGCACAAGGGAGTGTGTGTGTGTGTGTGTGTGTGTGTGTGTGTGTGTGTGTGTGTGTGTGTGTGTGTGTTTTCTCATGCTGCACAACAAACACGCTTATACCCTTTAAGCTCATGGGTGCCCGGACAGATATGCTGTGGAAAACAAAGAGAAACCAACAGCAACAAGAATAAAAACCACGAGGCTTGCCCACAAGCTATCCTGAGAGGGGAGGTAGGACTACACAATGAATCATGCTCTGCTTTGCCAACATCTCCTCCACCTCACATTCAACCCACTGTCAACTGGAAAGGGAGACATGCACTTTAGGCTTAATATTTAATTCAGACAGTGAGAAAATTTGGACGTGTGGAAAGTCCATCTCCATTTTTAATAGCTCACACGTCGTGTTGTGCTCCACTTAGCCAGCTACGAACAGCTGGCTGCTAACATCCACAGCAATCACAACAAACTAGAAAGAGTTGGGAGCCATTGCGAAAACACCATTCAGGCCAGTGCTGCTTAAAAATAAGATAACAAAATGGTTACAAATTTGATCACAGAATGGGTTTTATTCCTATGTAATTAACTAGTAATTAATATGGAATAATGTATAATACTAATTGTAATAGTATCATGCATTATAAGATGTAGGAATTCATGTTTTTATTTGATATTTTAATCAGAAAGGCATGCATTAATATCATAACATTCTGTAGCACACCATTACCAGCAGATTAATACATGAGAATTAGACACTACCGAATGCTTTCCAAGACTTGACAAGATTCAGATAAGAAAAAAAGAAATGTAGTCCATCTGGTTTGATAAATCTGTGAAACGGAGAAGACTGTGTTCTCTTTCTGCTGAAATGAAGAGTGAAATAGCATACATTATGCATAGATGTGGACCTTAGCCCATGGGATATACATTCAATGGCCTACTTTTACCCAGAGGTATAATTAGCCATACTGTGTGTGGAAAAAAGATGTATACATAGCCACAAGGACAAATTCTATGAGAATGGCTATGAAGCTGGAGGGTAACATGTGTGCCGGGTGAGGGCATGGATTGTGAAGGTTGTTATTACGGATCAATATGCTGACGGCTGAATTTTTCAGTGGCCCTGAGTGTCCCCCTTTTTGCCCGTCTAAAACAAAGCCCTTTCCTGGAGGCGACAGGAATGGACGAGCTGTCGATAGCACTCAGTGCTTTGATCCCATGGCTGCTCCTTCGCCGTTGTCCATCAGCTCTGCACCGCTTTATTGAGCAGGCCTTTCAAATAGCCTGCCAATGAAGGACAATGCGCATCCACGTCCTCTAATTAAAGGAACCCATACTAAGGCATGGAGACTTTTAGAGGTCCCCCATGTATGACGAGTCTCCAAGGCTCAGCCTAGCGTGCTGATGTAAATTAAAAGCGAAAAGAAAGAATGAAAGAAGGGAGAAAAGAGCTGAGGCTACAGACTTGTGTTGCTATAGGCGTGTTAATATGAAGTCAAGTCTTTTGAAAGTGTGTGCGGGGGAAAGGTCGAATATGATTAGTAATGCTCTTTTTGATTTTTTTTTTCTTTTTTAAATCAGCTTATAAGCTATTGCTTTAGTTAAATCACTGATGGCTTAACTAATACATGGCCAAACAAGACATGGAGAGATTAAGGCTTTGAAAAAAAAAGAGACTAAGTCAGTCAAATGTATTGATTTTAAGAATAGACAGCTCCTTCAAAGCAGCTTTGAACAGAGTGCAAAATTGAGAATACTCTACCTGAGGCATGGCTGGAGTGGAAGGAAATTGGCAGGTGGACGTGGGAATCTTTCAAGAAGGGGGCTGCAAGGAAAGATGGAGGAAGCCAGGTAAAGAGGTGGAGGAGGAGGAGGAGGAGGAGGAGGAAGAAGAAGAGAATGATTTACAGTTGGAACTTGCGGCAGGACTCTAAAAATAGCAGCCTGAGTGAAATGCATTTGAGGGGGAGCTGTGTGCTGCTCCAAAGTGAATTGATGAGACATTATTCAGAGTGGGCATGCTCCCCGTCCTGAATCACTGTGCTAAACGTCTCGGGACTGCTGCTGCATCAGCAAAAACACTGCGCTGGTCAACACACACCCACAAACACACATGCACACATGCACGTGCGGGTACACACACACACACACACACACACACACACACACACACACACACACACACACACACACACACACACACACTATACACACACAGAGCTGCACGCACTCAGAAAATCTCACCATTAGATACAAAATATGCAAATCCGTAAGTGTATAAGCCATGAGCAGAGATCCTATGAAGAAGGTCTGAAAAAGAGTACAGTTTGAGTTAATATTTGCATTAAATGCATATACCCTGCCCGTCAGCAATAATCCGCTGTAATGTCATAGGAAAAAGCTGTGGAAGCATGGACCTATACGATCAAAATCACTATTTTGGCTATGCTATGCATAAATCTGTATTGCATGCATACTGTACTTTAACATGCCCATGTTATGTATACAAAACCCTTACCCTATATAGCTGGTAATCCTACTAAAAAACTAGGAAAGGCAGCAACCTAACTCCAGGTTTAAAAACGAACTGCAGCTGCAATGATTTCGCTGTCAGAGAGCATGACAAGGGCAAACCGAATTCCCTCTCCTTGATATGCCACCTCTGTGTGTGTGTGTGTGTGTGTGTGTGTGTGTGTGTGTGTGTGTGTGTGTGTCTGTATACTGATTGGGTGACTGGATGGTGCTTGACATATGCTGCTTCAGTCAAGTGCAAAGATCTGTTGACAAATGCAGAGTACATGAGTATTGACAGCCTGTGGTTATGGAATGATAGCAAGTCATTCAGATGCCAATCTCTCCCACTAGGCAGTGGGTTGCTAGGATAGATACATACAGTACCCAGAACCTGCCAAAATGAAAAAGAAGGAGATCGAGAGAAAGTAAAGCGACCGTGACTTAAATGTAGTGTGACTTAGTGACATAGCCGGTTCTGTGACACCATCCACCAGTGTCAACCTCCACAAAAAAAGATTTGATTTAGTCTGCAGCAGCACTACTCCACCACTCCAATATCATGACATTTTCCTTGGAGAAATGCAACAAATGTGAAGTTTGAGTCCAGGGCCCAGTGGAAGTGTGTTCTCATTTAGATGTTCAAGGTGCATATGACTGCTGTTTCCAATATCCCGATAATTCGTGGACACAAACAGAAACTACAGGGAGGATATAGTGTCCTTTGACACGCCCATTATATGACATCATGTTTTTTTTAACCTGAATATATGATATCAGACTATAAGTTAATAATGTCACTGTTTTTATTGCTTTATCTCAATCTGGTGCTAATTAAGGTATGTAAAAAAGAAACATGGCTTTCAATAGTCATTTAATTATTTTTTTTATATGTCAATTAAGTTCTCAAAATACTTCCCAACCCATTAATTCCTGAGATGATGCCAAGTTCTCCGCAGATAAAAACGGAAGTTCCAGCACTCCGTCTTTGAAATGGGAGACTCTGAGGTAATCAGTTAAGCTTAATGAATGCTGTTCAAAAGATTACATTGTATTTTTTATTTATTTACATTTCTCCTGCTGGATGCAGTAGTGTATAGCGAGGAGAGAGAAAAAAAAGTCTTATCTGTTGAAATATTGATTACATTTTAACAGAAGAAAGCAGCAAGCAAAGATGAATCTTTTCACACCTTGACCAAACATCTAGGACAGAGTGTGCCAAGTCTCTGGTGCTGTCTCCAGCATAATGAATTATAAGCCATGCAACCCCAGATAAACACATAAATGCACACTGTGAATCAAATGGGTCCAAGAGCCACCAGAAGTGATGCAGTCTGCATATTAATAGCAGTAACAGAAAGTGCTCCTCGCCACTCTTGTATTATTGTATGCTGTCATTTCAGTCAGCTATCATCTTTTGTCTACTGTACACTGTACCATACAGTCTGTGCCTCATTATCTGCAACAAAGCCACATTATATCAATATATTAAATTAACATAGGAGGCTACATGTCTAACAGATTCATCACAACCAATTTTGCAACATAGTTTATTTCTTTAATATGAAGAGTGTCATATTAAACTCTCAAATTGATATAGTAATTGTACAAAGTGCATATCTATTGCTGTGAGTAGAACATTAGATTAGTCTGAAAATAATGTAGAACATTTTCAAAAATATACTTGTACAAATAGTGTACAAATTGTCAATTCAGTGCTGTGCTATTAAAAATGTGTGGGGTATTTTGCTTGTTTTTGTTGTGTCACAAAAGACACACATCATCATTTGGTACCTCCTTTCAACTTTCCTTCTCTTCCAGAACACAATTTTTTGACAGTCCCATTTGCCGATTGTGTAATTAGCTGGAAAGTGGATAAATGAGTCTTTAATTTCATGCCGAGTGCGACCGCCGTCTTCGACTTTGTCAGGTCGCGTTTTTGCGTCGAAACTTTCAATGTTCATACACCCAAGCCCCGCCGTGCACCTAAGCTGACACTTTTTTTAGTACCTGTCTAACAGACCGTGAACGAGACGTAACAAGAGACCCCCTCCACTCCCCACCTTTGTCACTGAGCCATTAAATCACCTGTTCTCTGCAGGCCTCCACCCCCGACACCAGCCCTTCTCCATCCGTTGCCTCTCCACTCACTGCTGTCCTCCACCCACACCCCTGTGGTGGCTGCAGGCTACAGGGTGGGCGCCTCCACGTGACTCCATCTCTGGATTGAGCAGATGGGGGGGGGGGGGGGGGGGGGGCACTGAGACAGAGTGGGAGTTTGGGGCAAGCTGTGGAACTCCAGAGAGATGCCAAAGACGGAGAGAGAGACAGAGAGAGAGAGAGAGAGAGAGAGAGAGAGAGAGAGAGAGAGAGAGAGAGAGAGAGAGAGGCCCCACACTAACATGTTTCAGACTGTAATGAGAAACACAGCCAAGCATGAAAAGCGCCACAGCCTCTTAAGCAATGCGTGAAATACACGCCATGATGAATCGCACTGGGATTTCACACTGGCTGTGGAAAAATGAGTTATATGTGGTAGAGTGATAGGGCTAGAAAGGGAAGCAGACAGAGAGAAAGACACACACAGAGAGAGAGAGAGAGAGAGAGAGAGAGAGAGAGAGAGAGAGAGAGAGAGAGAGAGAGAGAGAGAGAGAGAGAGAGAGAGAGAGAGAGAGAGAGAGAGAAACTTCCAAAACTTCAAAAGTGAGAGTACACCTCTCATAAGACACCCCTCAGTGAGAGGTGGTGAAAAGTAGGGTCAGAGAGGACATGGAAAGACATGAGTCAATAGCATCTACACGGGGATCACTCCACTGCTCTGACACACAGGGCTTCACATTAGTGATGTCAGCCTATGACAAATCTCCCTCAGGCAATATACCTGTACGTGTGTGTCCGTTCGTGTGTCTGTGTGTGTGTGTCTCTGTGTGTGTGTGTGTGTGTGTGTGTGTGTGTGTGTGTGTGTGTGTGTGTGTGTGTGTGTGTGTGTGTGTGTGTTAGAGAAAGGGAGAGGGCAAGAGTGACATTTCCCTGCAGGTACTAAGTGGAAGTACTGTGTAGTGTGAGTACATCTTGAGCACTGGCAAATATCATCTCATTTTGGTAACAGAATGAAAATCTCAACAGGATGTCGTAAGTGGGTAAATTGTTTCAGCCATCACAGCTGTTGGACAGATAAGAGACACCATACTGTTCTCTCTCTTTCTCTCTTCTCCGGCTCTGTCACGCTTCTTTTCTCTCTCACTGTCTCTCTCATTGAGGAACATATGCAAATGAATTAGAATGACTTATTAAGAGAGCTACGGCTTCATTTAGTTTGTTCTCAGCAAATCATGTTCTTTTGTTTTTGTGAAGTCTTTTTAGCCGACTCTTTCAACCTCTTATGTCTAGCCTGAAAGATATTGATTGTTAATTGGTACAATGTCAGTGAAAATTCTGTTGCTTTCCTCAAAGTGCAAACTAAGGCTTTTGGGTTTAGCAATGAAGAATTAGGCTTCAGGCCTTGACTCTTATGTTAGCAACATCCTTTTTTGCTGTATTAGAAGTACCTCACACACACACACACACACACACACACACACACACACACACACACACACACAAAATCTACATTTTCTTTTTTCTTTTTTTTTTTGACCAGAGAGTTTGGGAAAGTTGTTTCCCCAGTGGGACTGGCTCTTTGTTTTTGTAGCCGTGGGTCTGACACCCACTCTCTCTGTGGGACTCTGTGGCTCTGTGCGAGAGGAGAGACTCAGTAATAGAGTGTATGTGGCTGAGGGTCGCTGGTATTTAGTGCCCGGACTTGACGGAGCACTAATGAGGTGGTAGGGGCCGAGCCGAGCCGGAGCGGAGTCGGAGCGGAGCGGAGTGGAGAGGATGAGAAGGAGAGTGTTGCTGCCTGCCTGCCTGCCACACTCTAAATGTCAGCCCCTCATCCCCGCCTACTTAACCTAGCCACATGCTGTGGGGAGTGAGCCTCCTCTCGCAGCAGCCGTATTTATTATTTATCGTAAACACTAAAGGCATGTTTCGACCCGGCATAATCCCCAGAACATGTCCAAGCCACTGATTTGCTTTACATGCTTGACTTGTTTTATTTTTATCCCCTTTTTACGTGATACCTCAGTCTTTCCTCGCTCCAAGAAAATCATGCCCATCAGTAATGTATTCCTAAAGCAGAGTGTTGGCAGTGAAGTTGAACTGTAATAAATCATGGCCACTCAATTATTTAGGTTTGGTTCTTTGAAATGCTGAGAAATCCTTTCATGATACAGAATGCATGAGGACTTGGTGGGTATACACAAGGTGGAGCACACAGATCCCTCAGCATGTATTTAAAACCTCCCTCCTGGATCCCTAAGGATGTTGTAACTGTCACATTTCAGAGTCCTCTCTTTTCATAACCCCTGGTTACTCCTGCCAGTGCTCAAGGTCCAGGAAATGATGCATGCAGTTTTTGAATCCTGGGGGGACCGGATGGAGAGCCAAGAGGAACACCAGATTCCCATGACAGACCTGTGGTGATGGTGGGGAGGGGGGACATGACTGAATGAGATGCTTTAGAGCAGAAAGAACAGCCAGTCTATCTATGTCCACCAGCTCCCCTGATATGGCACTCATGTCAGTGTCCGGCTGCCAAAAAAACATCATGGATACAATTCCTGCAAGTTTCTTCTGTGCTGTCTCGAGAGGATAGCAAGCTTTAACAGCCACTGACTTGGCTGAAGCCTAAAAACTCGATTGGTGATTGAGGGGAAAAATAGAAGGGGAAAAAAAGAGGTGTCACGCAGTTGGAGATTGACACACTGGCTGGGTGCAAGACAAGAGATTAAAGGTACAACGGGGGATGTCAATGAACTATGAAATAAGGTGCCAGGCGACATGAAGACTTAATGATCAGTTTGTACAAAATTAGTCTTGGAGAGTGGTCAAAACAGCTTATGCACACTCATCCATCAACTCCTTTTAGGAGTGGGTGGTCTGCATTTCATCAGGATTTGTCCTTGGGCGGGCAAATGTTTTCTATTGCATGATGACTTCCCAATGGATTTGGGGTGTTTTCAATGTCATTCAGTGTCAATGTGAGTGAGGAGGGAGGAGAAAAATAGAAATGAGCAGAGTAGTGATCCGTGATTCGTAATTAGACTTGCACCACAATTAGGTTTTTTTTTTTAAAAACACACACAGACACACACACACACACACACACACACACACACACGCACACACAGGCACATACACCACAAGGCACCAACACAAAGACGACATCACAGAGGGAATCATCTGGACATGGAGACCATTCTCCATAGACCTCTTGAAACAGCAGCAGTGGCATGTTCACTCAAATATCAAATGTCACGTCGGAAATGCCACCAGCTCTTTCTTCTCCCTCTATTAACAGCGGAGGTGTTGGGAAGGTCTTTAGGGGGTGCTTGCGCCCTCCTCACCGTCTGAAAACTCTCAGGATCACCTGCGGCACTGCAATCATGTGATAACTGCCGATATTCTCCACAAGGCCAGTATAAAGGGTTCAATTTACAGGCTTTGAGAGCAGGGTCGGCGTGGGGGTCACAGCCACTGGCAGCTCCACAGAGTTGAATGGTAATAAAGGAGAGCATATGTTGCCTTTTATGTGCAGGCCTGCCCACACTGCCTTCTGTGGATGCAATGCATCCAAAATCTACTCATCTGAATTCAGTCTTGTTATACATATAATAGGCTACTATAATATAATATACTTGTAATATACTTGTAATATAATGTAATGTAATGTATTATAATATAATATAACTTAATATAATTTAATAGTTTTAGATTGTGTGGAGGGTAAAGTAACCACTGTGCTGTGAGCCACAAAGCAATGTGTTTATTGTTTCCTTCTCCTCAGCAACCTACTAATTAGCTTCTCCAACAATGCTAACTATTCATAAAGAAGGCAGACACGAGGAGCCTAATGAGCTTGTCTGAATGGGAGAGAAAGTGTCTGCTGGCACTTGCAGGGGGCATTTAATTGACCAGTATTACAGAATAATTAGGGAGCGGGCGTGGATAATATTTTATTTGGGATTAGTACTATAAAGAGTACGTTCTGAAACTACTGCCTTCCAGCCATAAAAGGACACGTCCTAGACCAGCCCTATGAATAGTGAGATAGAAACATCAAAAACATGTCTCATGCAGTACTTTAAAATGTAGCAAACGTGTAAAATCAGTCATTTTTTTAAATATTGAATATGGCATTTCATAGGCCTGGCTCTTAAAATGTTAAACATTCTGACAGCTGACAGGGAACCATCACAGAGAGCGAGAGAACATCATGAAATATGTTTTAATAATATTTGAGTGAGGATATTTTTAATGTATACTGTATGCTTGCCATTTTTTATTATTCTTTTGCTTTTACTTAAAAGAG
Organism: Sardinella longiceps; assembly: GCA_027497455.2. Lineage (NCBI taxonomy): Eukaryota > Metazoa > Chordata > Actinopteri > Clupeiformes > Clupeidae > Sardinella > Sardinella longiceps. The sequence goes on along the minus strand of JAODXP020000017.1, from coordinate 32,856,265 downwards.
TGAATTTGCCTCTGCATGTGTACTGCTGAGACTGTGAAATTCAGGAGTGAACGGACACAGTAGCAACTGCTGTGTGTGTATATAATACTCTAATGCTCTAAGCTATCCATCAAAATGCAACCTTGTTCATTTCTGCTAGTTCAAGAGCAAAAAGAAGATCAATTCTTTTGCACAGCGTGTCCTTCACACAGTACACCGTGTGCATGTTTGGCAGTCTGTGTTCACATTCTGTATGTCAATTCATGAACAATAGGTTGAAAGTTGTACAGTAACTACAAGGCTATATGTGCAAAGTGGTTAGTTCTAGGAATTTCTGTTCTTATTTTCCCTAGCTATATGGAATGAATGTGTGGGTATTTGGCAATGCATAACTTTTATTTCTATTTCCAAAAATATATCTCAAGTGTTCAGAAAAGACAAGGTTGGTATTAACAAAACCTCTAAACCTCTCTCTGCTTTTACATAACAATTCAACCTTTACTGAATTACTAAACTGATCCCTTTCAATTACACTGCTATTACCTCTGCCAAGGAGGTTATGTTTTTGGCGGCATCTGTTTGTCTGTGTGTCTGTGTACAAAATAACTCAAAAAGTACAGAACAGATTTGGATGATATTTTCGGACAAATGTGTATTGGGACAAGTAACAACTGATTCAATTTTGGTGGTGATCAGTGATCCAGAACACCATCTGGAATTTATATTGTTTCAGTTGATAAGGAAAGTCCAATATTATCCCACACATACACAAAGTGCATAAATAACTTCAATACAGTCTCCTAAAACCACTCAATCAACAACAACTGCTAGCAGTTTTGATTAATGTAGACACTCTTGCAGAGGTCAAACTTTGATATGGCATCCTTATCATCTTTATCATAGCATCTTAAGTAGACTGCAAGTGACAGGCTTTAATTACCTCCACAGAGGAGGTTATGTTTTTTTTGCCGGCGTTGCTTTTTCTGTATTTGTTTGTGCAAAATACCTCAAAACGTTCTGCACAGATTTTATGAAATTATCTGACAATGTGGGTAGGGTATTAGGACCAGGAACAGATGATTCCATTTTGTGATGGAACACCATTTGGAATTTGTATGATATCAGTGACCCTATATTGCCTTGGTGGAGGTCTGCTTTTCTAGTTTTAGGATGAAGTTATTTGTGCTGAAAAGATAATGATTCAATGTTGTATTTGCCTTTGGGGAGAATTTCATGATGATTACATGTAATAAGTCACAAATTCATAATGATTTCTGGATAGGGCAAGTGAAAAAACCCATGCATTCTTCTCTTCTCTTCATTATGCCATGACATTAACATATTTTGCATGCATAAACTATATCGGGAAGACATGCCACATTGAATGGCATGGCTGATTGTAGCTGGAGAGGATTGCGATTGAAATAATTCTTGTTTGTGTATGGTTTGTTTTGGCATGTGCTGTAGCCAGGTCTCTCCATCAAGCCAAACACTTTTCTAAGCCAGATGAGATAGGCAGGCTGGCCAGTGTGTCCAGTCCCGCGTGGCGCATGTGGGGTCAGGGGGGAAATGGCTGACTGCTCGGATGAAATGGGATGTCCGCTCAGATGATCCATCTCACCAGCCGTATCGCCCATCTGAAAGTGAAAACGGCAAAGGCACAGGAAACCAAGTGGAAAAAAGGGGCCTCTTACGGGCCACCACTGGGGACAAACCTTGCCACTGGAATAATCTGCCGTCACGGGGGAGTGAAGTCACTCATCCCACACTCGCATTAACAGCCTTTCCTAGAAGAGGTGATTTAAAAATGAGCAGAGGGGAGTGTGTGTGTGTGTGTGTGCTTGTGTGGAGAGTGAATTGTGAAAGCTATTGTGAGGTGGGTTTCAAGCAGGCAGCAATTGGTTGTGTTCTTGTTACAGCAAGCTCACTGGAGCGTGTATTAATTAGCAGTAATGCAATTCTCAGTGTCACAATACATTACCACATGTGCCTTTTCCTCTCGGCAACAACCTCAAGCACCCCCCCCCCCCTCCACACACACACACACACACACACACACACACACACACACACACACACACACATAACCCCATTACACACCATACACACACCTTCTGATGTCCTCTAACAAACTGTACCCTCTTCAGTCACCTCCACCCCATTTAACAGCATAGCTCTGAGAATTGCATCATATTACAGGTGCAAATTGTTATTTACCTTAGCATTAGCTAGCGTACAAATCTAGATGTATGCAGCTACTAGGTAGCAATAGTCTTGCACAGCTGGTGTGTAGTCACCAGCCATAGTGCATCAGTTGGTCTTGTGATTGGTGCAAGGTTTGGAGTAGGACCAATCACAACGCATGTAGAGAGTCATTTGGACTTAAAATGATGATGCAATGGTGCAAAACAACTAACAGGGAATTGGCTTTGGCAGTGTGTTTGTTGCTCTGATTGGTCATATTAGTATCCAATTGCGTGTGCAGCTAGTTTCCGTCCCCTAGGATTGAGCCCACATTCGTGACCAGACTTTAGTCGTGACCAGACTATACCATTTGATTTTATTATTTGATTATAAGTCTTAAGTATAAGTCTTAAAATTTTGAAAACTACCACACATTTCCAATCTTTGTCCAGACAAAAAATAGATGTCAAGTCGAGTTAAATAAGAGAGTTGCTATTGAAAGAAAGAGGTGATGGCATGTGATGTTGTACCATTGCGACATGCGTGCACAGAAGTGCAGGATTGTTAAGCAAGTTTTCAACTGTGTAAAACCTTGAAACTCCAGGAAGTGCTATGAATGTGTGGGGTTTGATGTTAGAGTTACTGGAGTGTCACTGTTGCTCTTGAGCTCAAGGCAGCTGACTTACAATAACATGTGATCCATCTTTTCATCCAAAGACCCATTCTGAACGACCTATTAGTGCCGGAAACTGACGGGATTCTTTAGAAGTGATTTGACTTGCCCCTGTGACTCACACATATACTCACTCATGAGAGAGAGAGAAAGAGAGAGAGAGAGAGAAAGAAAGAGAGTGAACGAAGGAAAAGAGAGACACTCCTTGTTCCCCATTAGCTGAGAAACAAACCCGTGCCAGGCAAAGATACATTAATAAGGCTATCAGTTAGAAACGCGGGTCTTTGTGAGTAATATCAACTGCATTAGCCTCCACACTCTTGGCAAGAACTTGTATCGACTGGATTAACATGCTGAGCTAAGAAGCCAGATCATTAGCGCTACGGCTAACAGTGGACTTTTGCTCCTGAGCCAGTGGCATAGCCCTGCGCCACGACTGCTCATCCCGTCATACACACACACATACACACACACACACGCACACACACACACACACACATACACACACACTGCGGCTGGTGCTAAATGATGTGAAGTGAAAGTCTTGTGACTGTTCGTCTTGCAGAGAAGCTGCAGTAGAATTGGATGAAGTGTCTGTGCAGGCTGCTGGAAGTGGGGGGAAGGCATCCCTTGGGTGGATTCCCTCAGAGCTAGGAGCTAAACGCACTGAGCCAATGCGTCCGATCCCCCAGGACTCTTTATGACGGCTTGATAATTGACTCTGCATCTAATGCATTGTAATGCTACAATGACATACAGAAATACATTTCAATACAGTCTGTGTGTGTGTTTCAATACAGTCTGTGTGTGTTTTCCTATGTGGATTTGTGTGTGTGTGTGTGTGTGTGTGTGTGTGTGTGTGTGTGTGTTTGTGTGATAGTAGCTATATGTATCTGCGAGGAAGGACAAAACATTCCTTTACTGCACGGCGCTGGACATGAGCAGAGAAGAAAATAGGCACAGGTATCAAAGTCCAATTGCTCAAGGCTGACAAGAACAATTTCGCACATTAAATAGATTATATAATTTTCGATTCCGTGCGCCTCACACAGTTTAAGGGAAGTGGCCCAGGTTTGATATCCAGAGACATTTTATTAGTCTGTCTAAAAGCCCAAGGGATGTTTCTGCCCTGCAGAAAATAGAACAGGCCTTTTTTCCCCCTACATTCTGACACTGCAAAAGGAGACAGCCAGCTACACAAAGAGACTTGGTATTATTCACAGACTTTTGTAAGAATGATAAAAGAAACTCACAGACCTTTTTTTTAAGTATAACTATCCATATTGAGAGAGACATTTTTTTTCTTTGAAATCATTACAGCTTAAATTGTTTTATATAAATCCATATCATATGAAACCCAATCAAACGCTTTACAGATCATGATATATGATATATAATTGGACTGTTATAAGACCCTACTTATATGTAAGCCATTGTGTTGACATTATATGACATGAAAACACACGGGTCCATTATTTTCCCACAGAGTTTGTCCGACCTTCACAGCTTGCTGAATTGCACTTGAACTGTGTTGAGCCAAATCTACGGAAAAGTAGCGGATGAAAAATAAAAACCAAGACAATGCTGTATCAAAGGAGTGAATTGATCGGTTGGCAACTCTGATCAATAGTAGAATCAGAGGAGGCATTCGCAATTCTTAAATTCACAGAATGGTATTCCGCTTGTAACTTAGCAACACAACATCAAAAGCATAGACTGTGGGAATCTAGCCTGCAATACAGGTCTGTCTCTTTGTTTTCACACTGTGTGCGTGCATGCCTGTGTGTGTGTGTGTGTGTATGTGTGTGTGTGTGTGTGTGTGTGTGTGTGTGTGTGTGTGTGTGTGTGTGTGTGTGTTTGTTTAGCACCGTGAGATTGGTCTGTAGTTGAAGATGCATTGTCAGGGGGAGTTCACTGTAGTTTGCTCCTTCTTCAATCTCAGTGTGGACACAAAGGCACATCATTGTAGCACAAGCCTATTTTTCCTTGTGCTGTCAACATGAGAGATTAGGAGACCTAACACCCAAAAGTGGGCAGCAGGGACATTGTGCCACTGGCGGGAGATCGGTGAAACAAATAGATCAACTCACAGCAGTGCTGGGACACAAAGCCATGCCCTGCAAAAAAAAAAAAGAAAACAAAAAAACAAAGAAACAAAAAAATGATTGAGCAAGCACCAACCACCCCACCTCTTCTTCTCCTTCTCTTCCTCCTCCACCTCTTTTTTGTCCTCTTCTTGAACCAGTGAGCTTGGAGAAGTAAAGCCCATCAGCATTCTGTGGCGGCAGTGCCAACTTGACTGATCATAATTCCTCATATAGCCTTTCACGTTTCCCTGCTGAGAGTGCCCACAGCTCTATTCAATAACGGGCCGAGAAAAGGTCTTTGCGGGCCAGCTTCTCCACTGCTCTTTTGCCCTGTCCAATTCCTACTGAGCGTTTAACAATCACTGCACAGGAAGGGCCTCTCGGCATGGGCTGGACAAGCGGCGGTGGCGGCGGGGAAAAACCTAGTGGCCAGCCCTCTGTCGCCTCCTCAGTCTAATCCCCGAAAGGCAAAGCTTGGCACGCGGGCTCAACCCCTCAGAGAGCATGCCATGGCAGGAACAACAGCTTTTCTTGCTCATAATGAACTAAGCCCATTTAAAGGGGAGGGTAGGGGATGGTGGTGGTTTTTGAAGGCGGCGGCGGTGGTGGCAAGAGGGATGGAGGGTTGGGGGGCTTGGAGGAGAGTGGGGGGGGCAAGGGTGGTGGTGGTGGTGGTAATCCTGGGCACTGGCGGAGAGAGAGGGGAGGATCAGAGAAGGCAGGCCCGGCTGAGAGAGGGGATCCGAGGGATCAAAGGCCCAGCCAGGCCCCTGCAGGACCCACAGCCCTTGGTTCAAGCCTGATCTTGCTAATAACCACTCATCATTGTGCTAATCTCCCATGCACTGGTCCCCTGGTAAATTAGATTATCAGTCCAGGCTGGGGGTAGAGGGGGGATTGCACTTGAAGACTTGTCTTATTATTGTATG
>JAODXP020000017.1:32805413-32845413 GCA_027497455.2 Sardinella longiceps | reverse complement strand
GTTGTTGCTTTTTGTTTAGCCAGACACCCAAGTTTCACTCTGTCATTTCCCTCTGTTAGCTTGCTAATTTTCAGTGGGATGCAGAGTAGCCTATATTCTTGTTCTCTACTCAATGCACCGAACAGAAATGTAATCATAGTTTGTTTAGCATGCACATAACATCTGTCAAGACAATACAAACCTGTGTTCCAGTAACTAATCCTAACCCTAACATTTCATGCTATAAGACTACTACTGTAGCAAAACACAGTCATATGTCAGCAGACGAGCAATAGACACTACCATTAGCTGTTTAGTCCATCCTAACTCAGGGTTGGCATTTATTTAGAGCACATTTTAAGCATACTGCAAGAGAACTGTGATGTACACTGCAAAAAAAACTTAAATACAGTAACTGAAATATAAAAGATATTAAAGATATTAAACTTAAAGATATTAAAGATATTATAATCTTACAGTTTCGCAAATACTGTTGAAGCTTTTTCACCTCCTGGACAAATCTATTATGGAGAACCTCAACACCCCATTTGTGATGTCACTGTCTTAGCAATAATGGCAAATTGGCAATATTGGATTTTTTATTTTTTTTTTCAAAATGCTTAGGATTTCACAAACCAAACTTTTTGTCTCCTAAAAGTACATTCCATAGTGGTAGCACATTGTTCTATTCAGCCAGTGCATAGCAATGAGCCACAGGGAATCTCTGTGCCAGAACCCTCGGTGGAGGGGGACCAATCACAATGCTCCATATATGTAGAGAGACATTAGATGGGCGTAGTGTTTGAGTCAACTTGTTTGTTGCTCTGATTGGTTGGAGCAAGAGCCATAGAAAGGGTTTTTTTTATGGCTCTGGTCATATCCTATTGTGTGTGCCACCAAGGCAGTTTGAAAGATTCCGCCCCATAGGATTGAGTCACAGACGCGATCCTCTCCATATAGTCTGGCTTGTCAGGCTACATCACACACACACACACACACACACACACACACACACACACACACAAATGATTTCCAATTATGATGCTTGCTCCCCATATTGCTGCTTGCAGACACATTTTAATTTTAAAGTAATTTTCTAGTGACTTTCTTGCTGCTGTGAATGATCATTGTGTGTGATCATTGCCACACACTTGTGATTGTGTGAGTTTGGTTTTGAGATTTGAATATGCTTCCTTGACTTCCTTGACACAAGTATTACCTTCAGTGTTTGACAATTTGTTAAAATCCATTTCCCTCATAAATGTCTTGAGAGTGAAATTACCTCAAAATGTCTTATATTATCTACGGTAAGGCAGTTCAAGGCAAAATATACTGAAACAAGCCAGATATTGTAATACTGCCTCAATAAGTAAATACAAGTATAAGATAAATATTCTTAATTTACACTGGTAAATTTTACAAATATTGGATTTTAGCTTCTAGGCCTACCTGTTAAATTCATGCAGTCTTTGTTTTTTTTTATCAGTGGCTTTTTTTAATAAGTACGATATACGGTATCTATCCTGTGTAATGTAGGCTGTTATCCTGGTGAAGGCTGTCCCCATACATGACAAATGAAATACTACCAAACTTCCCTTGTCTGCCAGTGTTCCCACTTTCACAAGCAACGAAACATAATATGTGTATTTAATAAACAACATTAATTATCAATGTGCCCTCATGCATTGTAATCCCCTTTTTCCCCCCTTACGGAGAAGAGCAGCATGGCTCATTTGAAGGATGACAAATCACATGGCATCCGCCAGGGAGACCATAGCGAGGAGAGCACAGGAAGTGATGTATTATTCACAGCCCAGCACACCGGGTCACTGCCACTGTTTAAGAGGGGTCCCCCCATTGGAAGCTCTCAACAGCACACACACACACACACACACACACACACACACACACACACACACACACACACACACTCTCTCTCTCTCACACACACACACACACACACACACTCACTCTTTCTCACACACACACTCTCTCACTCAGTCAACGAGTCCCCATCATGCATATGTATATCTGTAAAGGTAGTAGTTTAAAAAACAGGGCCAGGGATTATATAAATGATGTTCATTAATCATCGTTCGTAACCCTGGGGTTTTTGCGGGCCGCTTGGGTGACACGGCTGAAGTGGACGGGGCTCATCAGCATTCTGCTCACGCGCGCACGGGCGGTGGGGAAAGAGTGCCGTTTGATGAACCAATTACTCTCATGCGTAGCGGTCACTACACGTCCACCGCTAATCACGCCAGTGAGATCGGCAGCAAGGAGCGCGAGATAGGAGTAGGCACCTCGTCTATAACTCTTTCTCGTCCAACTGATGATGCCCAGACACACAGACAGTCATACATACACACACACACACACACACACACACACACAAAATGAGAGCACTTAGTGCTGAGTGCTCGTGTTCATATGGAGCGTGACATATCACAGCGTAATAAAGTAAATCTTGAAAACGATGTCTCATCGCGGCTGCACCAAGGGGTCAGAGGCATAACGAGAACAGAGACGGCAGGGCAGGGCAGCCTCATCAATTGAAATGGATTTGCTTATCAGTTCTCTGACTGCAGAATATTGGCTGTTTGAAGGGTGGCTATGGTGGTGCCGTGGTGTGGTGTGGTGTGGTGTGGTGTGGGGATGGGGGTGGGGTTGGAGGTAGTTGTGATGGTGAGGTGATGGGGGTGGGGTTGGAAGTGGTGGTTATGGTGGTGCCGTGCGTGGTGTGGTGAGGTGATGGGGGGTCAGGGTCGGGGGTGGTGGTGGTGGTGATGGTGGAGGCGGGGCCTGTGCTGTTGGCATACAGTAGGATGTCATGGCCGTGTACAGGAAGTAAAGCACATTGCTGATACTGGCCGGTCCTGTCCTAATCACCTCCAGAGACCAGTGAACAAAGTCATTTCCCCACTCAGCTTGAGTGTCTCTGCCAGCTGGCCACCTTTAGGAAATTGTGTGTGTGTGTGTGTGTGTGTGTGTGTGTGTGTGTGTGTGTGTGTGTGTGTGTGTGTGTGTGAATTTATGTGTATTAGTGTTTGTGTATTGTGTAGGTATGTACTGTATGTGTGTATATCACCAGTGTGTGAGTGTTGGTCACCAGGTCTGTTAGTGTGTGTGTGTTTCTGAATCTATGTGCATTAGTGTTTGTGTAGGTGTGTTAGTGTTCTGTGTGTGTGTGTGTGTGTGTGTGTGTGTGTGTGTGTGTGTGTTTCTGAATCTGTGTGTAGTAGTGTTTGTGTTTTGTGTAGGTGTGTGTATATGTGTGTATCACCAGCTGTGTAAATGGGTGTGTGCAGGTGTGTTTGTGTGTGTGTGTATATATATTTATGTGTTTTAGTGTGTGTGTGTGTGTGTGTGTGTGTGTGTGTGTGTGTGTGTGTGTGTGTGCGTTCAAGCTCTATTTTTGGGCACACAACCTCGGCAGGAGAAAATGCCCTCCAGTCTAGTGCAGGCTCTCTGGCAGGCAGGCAGGCAGACCTGAAAGGCCTGAGAAATGTGCAGGAGTAATAGGCCTCTGCCTCAGCCACTGCCTCTGCCCCGCTCCCTCTGGCCGGCTTAGTGCAGTTTAGGCCGTATTACCTCCAGCCTCCCGTCTCATCGCTGCAGGAGGAGCCTGCAGGGGCAAGCTGGAGTGGGGGACTGAAGAGTCATCAGTGTTTCTGCACCATACACTCCTGTTCATATTTGTGTACTTGGCAGAGAGAGAGAGAGAGAGAGAGAGAGAGAGAGAGAGAGAGAGAGAGAGAGAGAGGAAAAAAAGAAAAGTGTGAGAGAGTGTATGTGTGAGAGAGAGAGAGAGAGAGGGAGGGAGGGAGGGAGGGGAAGGCGTGAAGGGCTGTGCGGGCAATTCTGTTTTTTTTTTTTTTTCCTTTTTTTCCCTTTTTTTTCGAATTCAAATTGATAGCTGTGCTCCTGTGAGAAAGTTCCAAAGGGGGCGTTTTTTTCCCCTAACGTTCCCTCCCTGTCCCAGCTCTCTGCCTCTATCTCGTCTCTGTCTCATAGGGGGGTTACATAAGCCAGGGAATGGAGTCACTCTGCTCTCTCTCAGCAAGTAAATGTCAACCGGCAAAAAGGGCAGGGGATGATGGGAGGAAAAGAGGGAGAGAGATAGAGATAAAAAAGAGAGAGGGTTTCATTGAGAGAGAGATTGACAGAGAGAACACATGAAAAGAGAGATGGAGGGAAAGAGAGGGAGGGAGAGAGAAGAGAAGAGGACAGGGACAGGGGTGTAACAGTACATTTCTCCCTCCCTTTCAGATTTGTAGGACAATGACATCATTACCTTTAGCTGATACCAACCTGCTACACACCTGATCTTACAAGAGGACAAGGGCGTGCTGGGACTGTGGATGACTAAGCAGAAAAAAGGCTTGGGTGATCTCAGGCGCAATGAGATGGCAGGACACAAATAAATCAATCCAAATAATCAATTACTCCATCTCCCAATTTCCTTTTCGGCAAATTCTATTAGCTGTGTTAAAGATAATCGCCTGCCAATGCAATTTATTTTTTTCCCCCTCCTCTCTTGAAGTCACCCAGAGCAGAATTTGGAGCAGAATTTCTCCCAGACTGCCTATATACTTCCTCTCCTTGCTCTTGTGATATCAACAGACGTCGTGTTAAGGCAAAGAGTTCACAAGGAGAGTAGAATGAAAACAATGTCTCCAATAAGCACAACAGTCGTCTGGAGTTTCGCTCCCCAGACGCCGAGAAGAAAGACTATAGCCGAGCTCCCTGGCTGGCTGGCTGCGGCGGAGGCTCGGTGGGTAAAAACTTCAAAAGGCGCAGCGCGAGTTCAATCTTCGCCGAGATGTTCCGCCAGTCACTCCTTTTATTCCCTCTGTCAGCCCACCGCCTCCTTAAAACAAATTTACTGTGTCAATAAAGACAGTTTCTAATGATTTGCAAGGCAGTTCAATTTGCAGCTCCCGGGGTGCCACGGGAGAATAAACTTCTCCAACTACCTAAAAAAAGAAAGAGGGAAAAGGAAAAAAAAAAAAAAAAAAAAACTGTCTAGTCGATGGAGCAAGGGGGGCAGCATGAAAGAAGAGTGAGTGAAGAGAGAGAGAGAGAACTAGAGAGAGAGAGAGAGAGAGAGAGAGAGAGAGAGAGAGAGAGCATAAAAAACATGTAGTGCTAAAGTGCTCAAACATTCCCTGCCACTCGCTCTGCCTGGCTGTGTTTTTATGAAGTGCTTGTACAAATGCATTGTGAGGAAAGGCATTCCTCTCTGTTCTAACAGGATTTCAAGGCCTTAGCCCCGGCAAGGCTTTAGAGGTGGCTTGGGTTTTAATGGCAGCGCTACTTTTATGCATGAGGCAGAGAGCAGACAAAGGGGACATTTCCTCTGTATTTCACTTTCCTGAGGAGGCACTTCTATCCCCCTGCACCCCAATGTTTCTCTGCTCCACACACACACACACACACACACACACACACACACACACACACACACACACACACACCTTGCAGTCTTCACACACACACACACACACACACACACACACACACACACACACACACACACACACACACACACACACACACATACCTTGCAGTCTTCACACACACACACACACACACACACACTCTCTCTCACACACACACACACACCTTGCAGTCTTTCGCAGTTTGCAGAGGAGGATCTGAAGCACCTTCCATTCGATGAGCTCGTCCTTAAGGCGAACCCACGGCCTTCCTTCCAATGACTAACGATTTCAGAACAGAGAGCAGCACTCTAATTGGTTCAATTAAGGCAATACTCATTTGGATCAAGTAGTTACTTGTCTGGATATAAAGTAGTCTGGAGAACTGTAGCCATTTAGAATGGGAAAAGGGTGGGTCCGGACAGTATAATGAAAGGAGAAAGGATAGCGAGAGGTGAAAAGCAGAGGAAGGGGAGGGAGGGGAGAGAGAGAGAGAGAGAGGGAGAGAGAGGGATGGGAGGGAGAAGGGAGAGAGAGACAGAGAGAGTGAGAGATAGATAGAAAGAAAGCGACACAGGAAGTGGATTTGGGCAATGAGCACACTCTCTCACTCCAACCGCAGCATGAAGCCCTGCTCTGCTCTCAGTCTGCACTTCTCCACCATTTCACACCCCAGGGCCTGACAGAGCCATATTGATTCCAAATGCAAAACAACTCTCTCTCTCTCTCTCTTCCATGACTCTGTCTCTCTCCCTCCCACGACCCCCCCCCCCCCCCTTTATCTCCCTGCACCCCGGCGAGTTAGTGCCGCAGACACAATGCCCTAATTAAACTGCCCGTTTTTTGTGTCCTTTTTTTGCTATCATTATTCTAACAGCCTGTCTTTTGAAAATGAGTTTGGACTAATTAACACTTAACACTATCCAACCCTGCACTCGTGCTGCAATGGAAGTGCTTCACTTGTTTTTGGTGCTTTATGATGCTGCACACTGCATGGAAACACATACACACAGAGACATGAGACATACACACATAAACACACACACACACACACACACACACACACACACACACACACACACACACACACACACACACACACACAGAGACACAAACATACACACCACACACACACACACACCACACATAAGAACACGGATACAAACACACACAGTACACATTCTTCATTCTTTGGATATGAAGCCAACTATGACAACACCAGGTTGACTATGTGTACTATATGTAAATATAAAAAGAATAGCGTTTGTTTGTTTTTTTAGCCGCAAGTGTAAACGCTAATTAATAAGCGTATAATGGATTCATTTTTTCCTTCTCTTCTTTGGTATTCATATAACAGAAAGAGAAAGCCTAACTATAATTATGGGACATTCTATGAGACAGACAAGGGCTGCTTTCAAACAGGTCTATCCTTTAGGGAACAATCTCCGGCCGTGTTGCAAACCTTACATAGTCACGAGAAAATAAACCTATAAGGATCTCTACAGCGTACTGTATCTGATTACTGTAGGTGGCAACAGTAGCCTACCAAATATCAGATAAACTGTATACTGTAAATGGTGCGATGACTTATTAAAATACACCACTTGAGTTTTCACTTAAAGTTGTCAGATGCAAGAAAACTCTCAATTTTTTTAGAGATGTACATTACGTGATCTCTATTAAACTGCAATGTAAATACTGTTATCATGTAAAAACAAAGCAAGCCAAAACAATCCAATTGGAAGTGGGCTGAAAAAGGACTCTTAAAAATATACGTATGATGAAGCTTTTTTTTTGATACAGTTGGTTTTTGTTTCTGTTCCTATTGTTTATGGTTATGTATGTAATCAGCAGTGTCATGATGTATTGTGCCAGAAAATAGAGATTCTTACAAGCATTGTAATTCAGGATATCTACCTTAGCATTTCCTTTTATCCCATTCGAGTTGATTTCCTAGATGTTTTCTCCAACCCAAAGCATTTCTCTCACTCCTGGCATAGCTCATGTCCTTGTCAAAGCTGTCAGCGCTCTGTACCCTTGAAGTGACCTCTAATTCTTGTCCTCAGTTCTCCTATCTCTGTGATGTCTATGTCACACCACTGTGGTTCTAAGGGAAGGATGTTGAATACTGTAGCAGTAGCTACATATAGGTGCAAAGCATAACTGTCTGGCATAAAAGAAAAACATGGTGACGCTAGCATACATTTTGTGTTTTCTGTTTGGTATCTTTACCAAATAAATGAAATAAATCACCAGTGCTCTCCGTGCAAAGCACTGGATTTGTTCGCCACCATTCAGCATGTTTTTATCACTGACAAAACTGGCCTGTTTTGACTGGACATCTAAACACTGTTTTTTTTTTTTTTTTTTACTCCGACAATCTGCAAAACTGTTTTCTTATGCATATCCCTTAGTTTATTCACATGGTATCACACTGCCTTCTTTTCATCTCAAACCCGAGATATTTACTCAAAAAGATCTTCTGTGCTGAGAACCACAGCCCATTAGAATTGCACACACACACACACACACACACACACACACACACACACACATAGAGGTCTTCAAATACCCCCTGACAGTTATTTTATGCAATCCTATATTGATTTTCCCTCTCTCACTCCTCAGGGAGGCAGCCTCGCATTATCACGACTTGTGCTGTGCTATCTTCTGCACACCGTTCACGCCGACTAAGCAAAACACAGATAGAGAATGAGAGAGAGAGAGAGAGAGAGAGAGAGAGAGAGAGAGAGAGAGAGAGAGAGAGAGAGAGAGAGAGAGAGAGAGAGAGAGAGAGTTATTCCATTCCCGCCTCCTGCCACGGTGCAGTCACAAATCTAGCAATTGAAGAGGGGGAGAGGCACATGTTTGAACAGTCCTCTGTCAGCCAGAGCCCCACTATCCAAGCATAGCACTGCACACTGCACACTGCACACTCTCTTTCCCTGACTAGAACAATCTCATCTGGAGCTGTGAGCATCCACGCACACATACACACACACACACACACACACACACACACACACACACACACACACACACACATACATTCTCATAGTCATGCACACATACATGCATACTTACACACTTTTCACAGACTCATGCATACATTCGCTCGAACACACAGTCACACACACACACACACACACACACACACACACACACACACACACACACACACACACACACACACACACACACACACACAGCTGTAGATAGAGGGGAACAGAGGATTCTGGCAGAGCAGAGTCCTCCCGCTCATCAGGGGGAATTAGGTCCTGTCAAACCACAGCCATGCTCAAATTAAAGAGGATGAGGAACTCTCTCTCTCTCTCTCTCTCTCTCTCTCTCTCTCTCTCTCTCTCTCTCTCTATCCCCCTTGCACTCTGCTGCACTCCCTGTCTCATCACTCCCTGTGCACCATTCTTTTTCTACTCTCTCTCTCTCTCTCTCTCTCTCTCTCTCTCATTTTCTCTCTCTTTCTCTCTCCCTCTCTCTCTCTCTCTCTCTCTCTTTTTTTGCCTGTCTGTATTTCTCTATCACTCCCTATCTGTGTGTGAGTGTGTGTGTGTGTGTGTGTGTGTGTGTGTGTGTGTGTGTGTGTGTGTGTGTGTGTGTTAGTGTGAAGTAGCTAAAAGGCCTTGAGCATTATTTCTGTGCACATTCTAGGCAGGAGAAAATGTCCTCAGTGTATTATTCCCCCGTGATGCAGCACACACACACACACACACAGCCCACTGTCTGACTGTGACCTTACTGACCTGGCCTAGCACAGTCCTATAGCCTCTCCAAAGCGGCTTTTGGGCTGAGTGCCTACTATAGAAAAGTAAGTAAAAAATGATTGTGCTACACAATGAGGTTATCATAAGTTTGCATGGCTGTGTGTGTGTGTGTGTGTGTGTGTGTGTGTGTGTGTGTGTGTGTGTGTGTGTGTGTGCGTGTATGACAATTTTGATAATGACAATGATTTGTTAATATCCTTTAAAAATCATATTTAAATTATGAGTTATATAATAACTTACCCTTTTTTCTCTTAAAAAACAAATTCTGGTCTATCCTGATAGAGCACCGTGCACATTTGAACACACATACGGTAGGCTACACTGATACATGGTAAAAGATGCATGTCACTCCAAAGCACTGTACCATGGAAAGCCTATATTGCCTAGTACAATGATGAGTGATCTATATTTACTAAATTATGCAGAAGAGTTCATATGCACAAATTATGTCAACACTGAGAAAAGACATTTGTAGTTGGCACTGACATCACGTTACTGTAACAAGCACGTTCAATATCTAGCCTGTTAGCCATCATTACCTCATTATATGCTGAAATTGTATCAAAACTGAATGCAAAATTAATGTTTGATTTTTAAGACTTTGGTGAGTCTTTGTTCATTTATGATGGTTACTCCTAGGAGAGCTGACTACCACCACATCTTCAACCTACCCTTTGTTATGACAGATGCAAGGTCATTTGTAGTGTTGTCGAGTTTAAGAGCAATGTTTTTGACATTGGCATACTTTTGAACCAGTTTTATTAGTCAGGTATACGTGCACATAGGCCTACATAAGGAATTTGACTTTGGTAGGTGTTAGCTCGCAATACATTAAAATAATAATAATAATAAAAAAAAAATAGAGAGGTAGTAGTATGTAGTACATTTACAGTAATAGACATTGTAGCCTACAGAACATCTATTTCACTGGCACATATTGTATAATAGAGGAAATAATATATACTAACCATACATGAAGGCACATGTTTAGATCATGCAAAATTATAGCCTACACAACTGAGACATAATTTACAGTAAAAGGCCAAAGTAGTGGGTGTGCGATGTAAAGAGCAAAAGTAATAGTGCAAATGTAATATTTAAGTTGCATAATGGAATGATACGTATATAATGTGTGGTAGGAGAAGTGGGTAAATGGCCAGAGTGTGGGATATGTACATCTTGTTGAAGCTAAGCCACTTCAGAGCTAAAGAAACTGGCCATCATTTAGTTAAGTGTGTGCATACAGTGTGCATACAGTACTGTATGTGTGCGGCTCTCGGGGCTAGAGAGAGATCACATGATCACAACGGCCCCATAGTGCTTTGCCGTGCTGCAGCAAGGGGCTTTTGTCACACACATTCAGTGAAGAGTTGATCCATTTCATTGTTTTGTAATGTAAAATGACATTGTTGAAACAACAACTGTATTACAGTATTATCATATACATATTGCCTTCCCCAAGTGTGTGTGTTTTGTGTGTAATTTGAAGTAGACAAACAAGACTCTCAGACAAACATATAGGCTGATTTTTTTTTTTTTAAGTGTAAGCTAATCAGGTAGAGATATCCATTCCCTCTACCCATCAAGTAATTATGTTTTCAAGTTATGCCCCCATATCTGGTAGCTGATGCTTTCAGTGTTGTACCACGTGCAACCCACTGACTGCAAATATATTTCCCCTTTGTCCTATCAGTCATTTGTGTAGTGTTTGTAGCAGACCCAGATAATGCATGATGCCTCATTTTCACTGAGGCCCACATCACTAAAGGTCAGTGAGGGACAAATAATTGCTAAACATTTTAATAGTTCAACCATGAACCCTGTATGAGGATTTGATTAGAGATATCTTAAAGATAATTTAGCTGGAAATATTGGCAGTCTGAACAGCAGAAAAAAGTACTTTGTTTCTTGCATTTGGGCATGACACATTGATACAATAGCAACTAGTGAAGATTGGAGAATGGAAAACTCACCCTGTCCTCTGTTTACTGAGGCCTATTGTAGAGAAAATACTACAAAAACAAATACAAGTCAGGATCAGATGCTATGTTTATAAAGATATTTCTCTGCCATGCTGGAGGCAGCTTGAACACTACATGCAATTTGAAAGATGAGTTTGTTCAGATATAACAAAAAAATATATTTTATATTTTGACTGCAGTCTGAATGTCTTCTGTATCTACAGTATAAGTTATCTGTATACCCATAGCTGGCATGTTAAATTATTTGGGGAAAGTGATAGCCTGGCAAGCCATCCTATAACATTAAAATGTATAGTCTGGCATTGATAGATTGACCGATCTCAACCGTGAGCAGGATGAGGCAGTCAAATTGCTTCTGCACGCAATGTAATAGCCTATGACCAATCAGAGGAACCAACAAGATGTAAACACCTATTCAAAAGACCGTTGTTTTCGACAAAGCCCGCCCTAGAGTTTTGATTAGTGAACACCAACAGTTTCTGACCATTCAAATTCCCTATGGCTTGCAACTAGACATACTGCCTGATAAATCTGCCGCTGCTAGAATACAGTACTAAATTTCTAGGCTAGAATTGTGGAACTTGAATTTTAATTCTATGCATCAATGCACACCTTTTAGTCATGCTATAAACTGCAAGTACCAATCGATGCACAACAGTTCCCTCAAGCGTACACACACATACCTAAACCTGCGACTCACACAGTGTCCATTACACAGTCAATGCAATTGGATAGCTGGTGGGAATGATGTAGCCTGACATAGCCCGACCATAATAGCCTACTGCTGTTCATCCGTATTCATGGTCTGGAGGTTCTTTAACCTGACGCGATTATACTGCGGAGGGGAGGGCATTCACTCCTGGTTTGAAACGATTGGAAAGCTCGTCTAATCAGCTTCGCTTATTGGCCGGTAGACTCTCTACCGATGTAAACACGCCCCAGAGGACCGTTCCCAGACCATGGATACGGATGAACATTCGTATTATGGGCGGGCTATGTCAGGCTAGGAATGATGTGTTTAGCTTCACTGAATCACAATCATGTATCCTTAAAATTAGTTTGAGATAATATCAGAAGTAGGTGGCTGAAAACAGTGGTCCACTGTTGCATAGCTTTAATGTACAGCAGTGGTAAGTATGTGTGTAGTGACTTGTAGAGCTCATTTGGCAGTGGATTCTGGGAATTTCTCCTTTGAATAGCACTGAGTGTTCCCAGCAATTAGCAGTTGATTTATTTGATCTCTCTCCTACCCCCACTTCCTTTTAATGGTGCGAGTGAGAGACTTACTATGTGTGTGTGTGTGTGTGTGTGTGTGTGTGTGTGTGAGAGAGAGAGAGAGAGTAAGAGAGAGTAATCACAATGTTTTTTGTCTGTGGGTATGTGCTTAACGTAGGCTATGTGTGTGAGCTTTTGAAAGAAAACAAGTATGCATGCCTCTGCATTTGTATCTGTGTGAATGCTCACTCTGCATTTCACTCTGTGTGTGTATGGGAGGGGTAGTGTGTGTGTGTGTGTGTGTGTGTGTGTGTGTGTGTAATTTGCGTAGAGCTTTCTAAGGTTCTTTCCCTGCTGCAGTGAGAGCTGAGTAAATCAGCGCCTCTTGCGTCAGAGAGGGAACCCAGAGCACAGGGGGAGGGGAGGAGGAGGAGGAGGAGGAGAGAGGAGGAGGAGAGGAGGGAAACAAGGGATCACGCTGGAGGCGAAGAAAGGATGGAAGGAGAGAAGTAGTGATGGCATGTGATGATGCGTCATCAAAATCACCTGAGTGTGATCTCCACACTCATAAAGCTACTTATTGCTTCATTATTCCTCTGTGCCCATGGGAGGTTGTGTGCCTTTATTTCTGTTGGAGCTCACTAGGTTCTGATCTACAAGGATCCCCAGATAGAACACCAGCAGCAGCTACAGTAGCAATTACTTTCTGACAAAGATGTAGAAATGGAAATGGAAAAGTTTATAGGCCAGTTCAGACCGAAGATTCATGACTAGATAAAATTGTTTTAGAGAGGAGTTGCATTTGATCTGAATCAAGCGTTTCATGTTGTTGCAAGCCGTTTCCAACATGCTGTATACGTCAAAACACCTTCAAGGTTTCAGAATGTTTTTACCTAACTTGCCTTTGGTCAAAATGGAGATGTAGAGAAATACTGCTTAGCTCCTTGCAATGAAACAGCAGTATCTTCTCACCTTCAGCCATAATGGATATGCTACGAAGTTACAACAATAAATCATTTTTTTGGATAGCTTGTCATTAAACTAAATGCTGTAACTTTGTAGCCTGCTTAGATTATAGGCTATGGACAACCATGGTGAGTTTTTAAGAAAGGACTTTTCAGCAAGTTGCTAGTTTTTAGAATGTTGCAGCTCGGCTTGTTGTGAATCTTAAGCGAAGTGAAATTAAGTACTGTTGTTTTGAAAAGCAAGTTGATTTTGCAGTCATGACACCAGCTAGTCTCTCTCACAGCTCTTTCTCTCTTTATATGTCACTCAGACACACACACACACACACACACACACACACACACACACACACACACACACACACACAAGTGAAGACACGTTGAAAATAAACACATTATCCCTAATTTCACACATCAAAAGTGTATGCTGATAGCAGGGGGGGAAAAACAATGCACTATCATACAACATGTCTGATGCAGTGAAACAACAACAACAACAAAATAATCATCAGTCTTCTCATCTCATCCATCACAGCCCTTGTGAAAGAGTTAGACAGTAAAGTAACTGAGTACAAAAAGAGTCATTTATTCTGAGTCAAAAAAGTCCTTTTGATCTCAGATAACGATCCTCATTTGAACATGCCCTCATCAAAGATGCATGCGGCGATGTGTACAGCCTTCAGTAGAGAGACCCCTTTCACCGCAGATCAAGGAACCAACAGCGCCAATCAGCCCCGGCCCGACTGGACCCACAGGGCGATAATCGTTACTCGTCATTCGGAGCTTCTGGGTCCCTCAATAACCTTACTTTATGGAATCATTTGCGTTGTGTAAGCGAGTGCTTGTAGGCGATCACGACGACACGGGTCACTAATGGTGCGCTGATTGTCTCGCCTCTGGTTTGGGGACAGGCGGAGAAGGGGTGTGCTGAAAGAGACGAGCCCCAGACAGCACAAGGAACACAAAAGGCGCAGCGATGTAATGGATTTTTAAATAGGGAGGGGAGAGGAGGGGGGTCTCCAGTCAAATTACTGCTCTGTTTGCCTTTCCACAGCTGCGAAATAACTTAATCCACAGCCTTTATTGGAGATTAGCGAAGATTTGCTTCAATTAAAAACACCTCCTTCATCCACAAAAGCTCAATGCACAGTGCATCAACGGCGGAAGAGTTGGGTTTGTGTTGTACATCATCCTGCATTAAGGCCTATGTGATATCAGCGGCGGGAAATAAACTTCAGAGTGAGCGCTGAACGGATGTTTAGCTCCCATTTTTAGAATCTGTCTAATTCAGCTCATCACCACCACCACCACCACCACCACCATCATCATGATCATAATCATAGGCCTATATGTCCAATTATTACTTCGAATATCACCACCATAATCTCATTTACTGTTAGCATAACGATCATTTTCATTACCCTTATCATGATCGTGATCCTCATCATCAGCAACGGCAGCAGCAGCATCCTCATCATCATCATCGTTTAATTTTGTCATGACCACTGCCGACATTCTTATTTTCACGTCAGCTCAGCACTTATAAAAATGCACAAATTTATTCTGTATGTTATCAGATGCTCCAGTAAAGCAGCAGCAGCAGAGGCTCTGGAGCTGTGATAAGTTTCTCGGGCATAGAGAGAGAAGCGACACGGTATGTCCGGTGTGGTTTTATGATGCAATGAATCACAGCTTTTACTGCATCAGCACAGCATAAAGAAGCACAGAGCCAGCAGCCATGCCACAATCTGCAACCCCTCCATAAAGAATGGAAGCCTAGGATGGTGCCTGGGCACAATCTGCAATGGATCTGATTGCACCTCTGGGTCTTTCAAGTAAAGTTTAGTGAGGGGAAAGGATTCAACATAAATACAGAGCAACAAAGAACTCAAGATTAGAGGCAAACCCCACACACATGCTCGTGCTCTCTCTCTCTCTCTCTCTCTCTCTCTCTCTCTCTCTCTCTCTCTCTCTCTCTCTCTCTCACACACACACACACACACACACACACACACACACACACACACACACACACACACACGATAGGTGTATGCCCGCAGCCATATGCTATCCATGCTATGAGGCTTAGAGGAAGTGGCTCTGATATTTACTTTGTTCAGACATATGGACAGGGGAGACAACTGCTCTTCTAACCATATGGAAAGTCTTGTTTTTAGTACAGCATTCTTCAGCTCTCTGTGGGGCACTCAGTACATTTACAAACATGGATATAAAAGACAGACTGTTATGTCTGGGTTGCCACAGAAGTGAACTACTGACCCCCGAGTTGTTGAATATTCTCTTTTAGTTCATACAACCATGCAGAACAGCGCAAGCAAAATATATTATGACTGGAGGGGAGAAAATGATTCATTTTAGAAAATTTTAAGCAGTTAATTTTAATATGTGAAGCAGAATTTTGGCTAGGCTTACATGTATCAGTGAAATGGGGTAGACTTTTTTTTATTATTAGTTTGGGTTACTAGCTAACTAATTTTACACTGAAAATGCATCAAGGCAAAAATGTTGATTTGTGCAGTTGATATTTGTCAGTTACCTATTCTACTGATACAAAACTTGCCTTTCAGCAGGCCATAAGGCCTAAGTCTGTGAATTTCCCATAAACACCTGGCCAAAACAGCACGATCAGATGATTGTGATATTTAAAGTGTACTTTTAAATTGTGATGAATCATAATGAACGTAATTATAATGAACTACAATAACTGCCAAAATCCATTAATTTACGATTGAAAAAAAAAAAAAAAATACTAACGAAGAATTAGTCTTTACAAGCTCCTGTAACTCACCAGACCTAATCATGAGTAATTTTGTAAAACCAAGTGATTTGTCTAACCTTTGGGGAAATCACTGTAAAGAAAAAAAGTAGAATGATGGCCAAAGGGCCAGAGATCAATAACTACATCAAGTATTGAATTGACTCCCCAAGGTTTCACCCATGTCGTAGGCCACTTAGGCCATAATGATTTACTCGTGGGTATACTGGTCATGCTGTGTGGGCTAACATAACACGTCCATCTTCAGGGCTTTCAAGTGGGTGTGAGCAATGAAATGGTCTTTTTCTGTCTTTTTTTTCCAATACACGCATCAAAGGAGAGGTGTGCAACCATAAACCAGTCATAACACCGTGCTTTGAAAGGTTGGGAAAGAAGTCACTGTCGCCATCCCCATCTCTGGGGTAAAGTTCAGCTTCACTCCCTTTATTGAGCACGTGCAGACTGAATTAACTGTTACAGGGTAGTTATTGAAATCAATAGCAATAACCACAATCCCTCATTTTCAGAACGGCCCTCGGGACGATCGATGGATATCAAATTACACTTTGTCTATTGTGCATAATTTCCATTTCAGAGATGAAGATTTCAGACAAACCAGAAATCAATTTGAGGGCATTCTGCTGTTATATAAATTATTTGAAACATACATGGGAGAAAGGATTTTTGAAAGGTACTGAGAAAATTATATGTTTTCGGCAGACAAATTACAAACAGAGAAGTTAACTTTCCACAAATTGCACTGTGTTACAGACCGCCTTAGTGTTCATTCCACATACTGATGCCACCATGGATCTCAAGATGGGAACCAGAATAATGTGGGGAAATGTGTCTGAGAGAGAGAAAGAGTTAGTGACAGGCAGGTAGATGGGGAACAAGAGTGCAGGTGTGTGTGTGTGTGTGTGTGTGTGTGTGTGTGTGTGTGTGTGTGTGTGTGTGTGTGTGTGTGTGTAGGGGGCAGCCACCGAGAGACACATTGAGACAGGAGTAGATTTCTTTTTCCAGGTGAAGGCAGGGTAGATTGCAGATGATGCTGGAGAAATGGCTTTAATTCTAAGGAGAGAGTCTGGTGAGCTCCCTCTGTGGACGGCAATCAACCCACCTGTGAAAGGGAGACCTGTTGACATGAGGGAAATTAAACGACTGGGAGAGCAGGAGCTGTATACCTAATGCCACATACAGTAGCAATCGAAGCTTGTCAGGCACTGCACCATCATCATCATCATCATCATCATCATCATCGTCATCATGAAACAAAAGGAAAACAAACAAACAAACAAAGAAACAAAGAACAACAAACATCTTGCTCACACTAACAACACAAATACCCTCTATACCTGTGCACCTGTGCATCTCTCCTGTGGGTTCTCTGTTCTTTTCAATGTTGTTTTCTTGGCACATAGTAAACTGAATGGCAAAGCAAATCCTTCTCAGGACCGTACCTCTGACAGACTAACACATCACCATCATCTATCTATCCATCCATCCATCCAGCCATCCATCCATCACCTATATCACCTCTTCTACGAGCATCTCTGTGGAGGTGTCCAAACAGCTCTCTGTACGACTTCAATTCACTCAGAAATATAACTGAAACAATACCACTTTCGGTGATATGTTGGGCTTTGAACAGTTTGCAACACAGCAAACCAGAAAAGAGTGACTTCTATTTTTCACTTTTAATGCAATCTTGTCAGTAAGACTGCACTTCTTTTTTTTTCGGCATGTAACCCCGGGTTGGGTATTAAATGTGACAATAAAACACTGAATAAGCAGGCTAAGCCGCGTGCTGGCAGGCACAGGAGGATGCTGGGGTGCTTAGAGTCTGGGGGAGAACGTGGCGAACGACTCACGGGGCATCATTCATGCACCATGACCCTTCGCTTACTCATACCCCGAGCGGGGTGCCAACTGGTGTCATTCAAACGGCCATTTCTGTCCTCCCAGATGGGCTGCACCCTCACCAGAAAGAAAGAGACGGCAGGAGAGGGAGCAAGGGATAGAGAAGGAGAGAGAGGAAGAAAGAATGTCTGTGTGTGTGTGTGTGTGTGTGTGTGTGTGTGTGTGTGTGTGTGTGTGTGTGTGTGTGTGTGTGTGTGCAGAGCGAGAGAGAGAGAGAGAGAGAGAGAGAGAGAGAGAGAGATGAACAGTAGGCGGAAGACATTTGTCATTGTACCTTTTTGTCACTTTCAAATGCTTGTCAGGATAAAGCATTGACTGTTGCTCTATTGCTTAGTGATGGTGGGTGGGGTGATGGCCATCAGGACAGCACATCCATGTAGGAAGGACAGAGTTGCTGAAAAGGAGAGTGTGTGTGGAGATAAAGGTGTGTGTGTGTGTGTGTGTGTGTGTGTGTGTGTGTGTGTGTGTGTGTGTGTGTAGAAGGGGGATAGGGGGTTGAGAGATCAGGAGCAGTGAGAGAAATAGACAGGGTGATTGAAGTAAAAAAGAAAGTCACTACAAAATGGAGTAGGGAGAGAGAGAGAGAGAGAGAAGGAGGGGAGTGAGAGAGAGAGAGAGTGAGAGAGGGAGAGAGGGGGGGGGGGGTGGGGGGGAGATAGGCTTTTGTGATGTATAGGCTATTCCCTCATCCAATCCTATCCCTGCGAGTGGGGCTCTATAAGATGTCACGAGGAGGAGGCGGCTCAGTGTTGCACGATGCAGTCATTTGGGTGTGAAAATATTGTGCATGAAGCACACGTTCTGCCCTCAGACATGGCCTTGCACACAACACTCACTTCACCTCTTTTCCCCCTCCTCCTCCTTCCTGCCTGCCTGCCTGCCATCAGTGATGTGATGTGATGTAATGCTGGGAAGGGAAATTCAGTGCAACTCTGGAATTGTACAGGTGTTAAGAAAACTGAAAAAGAAAAGTTGATGGTTGGCAAAAAAAGAAAAACACTGATCAGCATTTCTCAGCAAGAGAACGAGTCTGTGTGTGTGTGTGTGTGTGTGTGTGTGTGTGTGTGTGTGTGTGTGTGTGTGTGTGTGTGTGTGTGACAGAGAGAGAGGTAGGGAGAGAGGGGGGGGGTCTAAAAATAGATGGCAAGGTTTATGATAGATGCAGGAACCTGCAATATGTCTCTGAGGAGGGAGCCTGCCGACTGAAGGATTGACATGTGGCGCAGAGGAGGTTTTAAAGAAGCACAGAGGAAATCTCATCTACCTGCCAGTGTACACAGAGCATGGCTCACTCAACCCTCCTCCCTCTCTCTCTCTCTCTCTCTCTCTCTCTCTCTCTCCCTCCCTCTCTCTCTCTCTCTCTCTTCCCCAGACGCCCCCTCCCCACCTGCCAGCCGGCCTGCCCGCCCACTCACCCTACCCCTCATTTAATAACCTTTCTCTTCTCCTCCGCCACCTCTCCGAGAAAGCACACTCTCATTTCCTTATGCAGAAGAGAAGATGTGTTTCCGTTGTGCTGTCCTTGTGCACGTTTCCTCTCTCTCTCTCTCTCTCTCTCTCTCTCTCTCTCTCTCTCTCTCTCTCTCTCTCTCTCTCCATAGAAGCAGTATGTTTTTTTTTCTTTCTTGCCTTTTTGTAGTAGTGATGGAAATCGTTTGCTTATTGCCAGTCTTGAGTATCATCCATACAGAAGCTCTCGCTATCTGTGCCTTTGCACTTTTCTCCCATTCTCGTTGGCTCAATTCTACTTTACAGTCTGCTTTTTTCTCTCTCTCTCCCTCTCACTCAAACACACAGACTCTACTTACACAAATTCATACAAACACACATGCACACATACCCATACACACACACACACACACACACACACACATTGTGGATATCCCTTAGCAGCGTATTCTGTGGTGGTGATGGAGTGGCACTGTTGAATTATGCATATGCAATAGAGTCACAAATCGCAGCAGTGACTGCCAGTGACAGATAGGAGCCTTGCCGTAGCGACCAGAGGCCATTTCCCACTGACATCTAGCACCCCCACCACTACCCCACCACCCACCACCCTCACGCCCAATCCCTCGCCCACCCATCACACCGCCACCACTGACGCCACCACACACACACACACACACACACACACACACACACACACACACACACACACACTTACTTCACATACACACTGCCCCCTTCGCCTCTCAATCCACAGCCACCCCACAGCACACCACACCGCCCCCTACCCCAGCCCCCTTCAAACCCAGATAAGCGGCGCCTTTGGTCACTGGCCCACCCGCTGTAGAGGGCCTTATCACCACAGCCCTTCACACACACACACACACACACACACACACACACACACACACACACACACACACACACACGTATCACACACACAGTATACACACACACACACACACACACACACACACACACACACACACACACACACACAGCCCTTCACACAGTACACACACACACACACACATGCTTTTCCGCCTGCCGCAGAAGGCCGTACTGCGGAGACTCAGCTGTGGGGGTCATCAAAAGGCATGCAAGTCGACACTGACAAGTGGGGAGGGGAGAGGCCATTTTGACATTAGAATGGATGTGTGTGTGTTTGTGTGTGTGTGTGCGTGTGCGTGTGTGTGTGTGTATGAGAGATAGAGAAGGAATAAAGTCTTTTTCTTTCATCCATTCCTCCTCGCTTGTTTCCCTTGGCTCTCCATTCTTCTATTGGCAGACATTATCATGTACGTGCATATTGTAGACACACACACTCTCACATAGCCCGCCCCACACAACTGCGCAGGGTCTAATACTATTACCCACCTCACAGAGGCACCAATTAAGCTTAATAGGATGTTCTTATTAAGGATGGTGTTATTAAATTGCTTTTTAACACACACCGTCAAAACATCCACCTGAACCTGATAATGCTTCTTTTATTTGCTCACGGCTGTGCACACACAAACAGGAAGAGAGACTCCATCGCAAACACACACACACACACACACACTTTCTCTCTCTTTCTCTCTCTCTCTCTCTCTCTCTCTCTCTCTCTCAGCTCTGATCACAGCTACATCTCTCTCTCTCTCTCTCTCTCTCTCTCTCTCTCTCTCTCTCTCTCTCTCTCACACACACACACACACACACACATTTGCATACACAAACAAAAGCTCCCCTTGATGAATGAACAAACATAATTTGACAAAATGGCATTTAGGACCAAGCGAGCCAACCAACCAAGCCTGCACATGCCTTTCCAAAAGGCGTCCCGTTCCCCTGGTTTGTGTGATATGTGTCCGCCATTCACTGCCGTCTCAATCATCAGCCGTCTGTCAGCTAGCCACCACACAGTAGGGCACACAGTTGTATTCTATCCCCACCTTGGGCATTGGCATTTATTAAGTGTGCCCAGCATGTTGAGTGAGTGGGGAATGGTATAGGCACAGACTGGGTAGTGATAATGGGTGATTAGGTGTAGATTGTCAGCCCGATTTGACGGTCAACCAGTTGTGTTTATTTGGATGAAGCCTGGCAAACAGGACAGCCATGCTCTTTCCAAGTTCATTTTGATCAAATCCTCCTAAAGTCTGTATAGAGTTGCATTCAGTGCGAGCGACTGGGATGGGATGCCTGTCGTGTTACAGTAAAGCAGGAAAGAGGGCCTCATCCCAAATTGTTGTCATAACAGTCGGAAGCACCGAATCCTCACCGGAACAAACGAGGGCATCGGCCCGGGCCCACGACAAAATAGTGCCAGGCCATTATTCCTCGTCTGCCAAGCTCAGCACTCAGCAATCCCCTTCTGTTGGGTCGGGTGGTGATGCTGGAGAGCACTCTCACCGCTGAGCTGTTGTTGTTTTTTTCCCTCTCTCTCTCTCTCTCTCTCTCTCTCTCTCTCTCTCTCTCTCTCTCTCTCTCTCTCTTTCACCGACATTTTCACTCTCCCATAACTGCACTCAGGTGACGAGGGCAACTCCAGAAGGGCATAAAGATGACAAATAGACCAGTAGCATTTGACTGCAGTGAAATGATGAAAGGTGCCAAGCCCCAACCCCCAACCCCCCTCTTTCTCCTTTTTATGCTTCATACGGTTGTCAGTGTTTGTCCATGGAGATGCCATGCCTGTGTGCACACGGCTGCACAGATCTGCACCACGTAAAGCCAAATACATTTATTAGAGGATCAGGACTGCGGGTCACACGGAGAGAGCCCCGCTCCTGAAGGCCTGGAAAGGATGAATGACTCATATCCATATTAAAACCATGGAGGCAAGTACTAGTGGGAGAATCAGTGTGCTGCAATCAGCACTTTTCCCTGCAGTTATCACATATATGTTTGTATTTATATATTATTATATATACATATATTTTATAGCCTCTCGTGTTTTTTCAGGGTTTTTTTTTCTGATGGAACTCTTCCTAGTTGGATTTCCTGAGAGGGTTCCCAGGGGATGCTGGGAGATAGGAGAGGATGAAGGGGAAGAGGAAGAGGAGGGGTGATATGGGGCCCTGGAAGGGGAGGGAGGGAGGGAGGACCATTCAGTGGTCTAGTGAGGAAGTGTGACTCAATGACTCACAATGGGCTATTGGGCAATGTGCAAATGTCAGGGTGCTGTTTCCATAGTGACGAGCCATGCATGTGGAGACCCTACGTAATATAGGGGAGTACGTCCTTATATTATGGCAGTGATTTATTCTTGTTTGACTGAGCAGGGGAGAGGGGGGAGAGGGAGGGAGGGAGGGAGGGGGGGACTTGGGGGGGGGATTAATTTGGGATTAATCCTACCATTAATTGCAATTTTGTTGGAGAACGCATGAAATATTACCTATGCACATTGTATTGCATCACATTTATTTGTTTGATGAGTTTTCTGTGTGTGTGTGTGTGTGTGTGTGTGTGTGTGTGTGTGTGTGTGTGTGTGTGTGTGCGTGCAGACGTGCAGTCCTCACTACGGGGGCTAGTATCCACACAGGTTGCAACCAGAGGGAGAGTTAAGAGTGAAGATCCCTAACAAACCCACTGCATGACGTCCTCTGATCCCACCCCAAAAGGAGAGAAGTGATCTAGAGGTGGCTTACCCTCTTATCTCTGGACGATTGGGATTAACGCTGGGATAAAAGACTCTGATCTTTGGCCCTCGCCGCTTTTGTTCCCCGTCGCCCCGCCAGTCTCCCTCCTTCCTTTCGGCGCTACCTGTGCTGACACGGGCGCGAGCTGGACCACTCGATGACTTCCTGCTCATTTTTCTCTGACACCGTGAAGCGAGCGCCGAGCCCTTCCCATTAATCAGCAGAGATTAGGCCTAATGAAACTCCGGGATGCTTTTATTAAGTAGTAATTGTATTAAGGAGTTGCCCTGGGAATGTGGGTGCTGACGGCCCAGGATAAGGGGCTGACGGGGACGGTGCCCTGTCAGGGACAATCTTCAGGCCACTAAATAGTGCTCAGACAGGCTTGGGTGTGTGGAAACAACCTACATTCATCATCCTCACATGTCTGGACCGGTGGGCTTGTCACATGTTCACACTCTCTCTTTTTTAACACACACGCACACACACACACACACACACACACACATACACTCACATAGACACAGAACAAAAGGCACACACATTCAAATGTACATGCGTGGCTTTTGTGCCCCTGCAAATGTGCTGCCATTGGATGCTTAAAGGGTGAATGAGAGTTAAACACATACACATCTGCTCACACGCGCATAAACACAAATAGCCCCCAGGCTCTCGTTCTCCTCGACTCGAGTCACCAGAGCAGGGAAGGAGTGGGCCTGTCGCCAGGCTTGGACTGAGCTAAGCAACACATGGCACCTCGCGCTTTCCAATGCCACCGTCTGCTGCCCTGGGAGAGAGAGAGAAAGAGAGGAGGGGAGAGAGAGGGAGAGAAAGAAAGAGAAAGAGAGACAGAGCAAGAGAAAGAGAGGACAAAAGTGATAAAAAGAAATCACCCAGATCAATGGCACTAAAGACATGTCGTGATTTGAACAAGAAATTAATTGAATAGTCTATGTTTTATTTGTTTGTTATTTATTTATTTTGTCATAAGCTGAGCCTGAATGTGTAGTGGGACTTTATGCATTTCTGTCATGTTTTGTTGATCCATATCTACATGCCTGTTTAATTCACTCCAACCAAACTACAGGCTTTAACCGTGAATGGTGACAAATTGGGTGGGAGATAAGATGGAGCTGACAGTGCTAGTCTCTCAGCTCTGATCACAGCTACATCAGCAAATGGTCGTTCATAAAAACCCTGTCCCACTGGTCGCCTCCCCCCAATTACAGTTCATCATCAAATATCTTTAAGACCCAGCGGGGTGTTTCCATGAGTCATTTGCATTTGCTGGACTGTGTGATTTTGCTATGGCAGAACGAATGGCCTCTTTGAGACACTCCCTTACTTTTATGCTTTTAATCATTCATGTCACGCTCCTGTATTTGTCATGTTTTGTGGAGGATGCGATTCGAGAGTTCAAGTGTGCACAGTGATAGCGCTCTGACACGACTGTAAAACATATCCCGTGTTTCCGGAAGAGGGATCGTTAAGGCGGCAAAAAGGGGGAAAAAAAAAATGCTAGCTCCCTCGAGTGGGCCTACCGCCTCATGGTGAGAGCATGTGCCCACTGCAGAAGCCAGTGCACTCTCGTATATAATAGACCGTTCCTCACTATTGATCTTAATTCCCTGGCTAATCCCAATCACCGCATCTCTGCACCATTAGCCTGTGGGGCTCTGAGCACATAGCCTGCACGCTCACCTTGTTGCTCTTACAGATTAGCGCTAGCATCTGTTCCGCTAGACTCCCAGCGCTAAGCTGTGGTGTGGTTAAAGCTAGCAGAGGGCTGAAAACACACAAGCGGCTCAGGCTAGGCTTTGCGCAATGACTAATGGTGGGTCCCTTCAGAGAGTTCTTGCTTTCGAGCTCCATTCCATCAGTAGTAGGCATAAGAGACGTGTCGAGACTAGTGTAATGCTTGTGCGACTGTAGCGCCTTCTCGTTAGCACAGCACTCAAGAGCTGTTAGTCACCAGAGTTATTAGTCAAACTCAGTACCAAGCTGCTACCATGTGTCGCCATCGCAGTGGAATTCTCCGAAGCTCTGGCGTTCACCCCTACGGTCCTCACATTTGACATGGCCCCAGGCTCTTCAACAACTGAATAGCGCCGTAGTCTGTAGATGAGTTCATTTAATCTGACGTCTTGTAATTATTTATGAGGTACCTTAATGGACCACTTATGAAATTATTATATTTGATACATCTGAGCCTTATTTGCACATTATTGGGCTAAGTACAGTTTAGTGGTGGTGATTCCCTGGAAATCCTCTTTTCGACTTTCAAAAATTTATAGCCAACACAGACAAGGCAAGAGAACTTGGGGATATTCTTAGGAAAGTCCTCACAAAAAAAAACAAAAAAACAACTAAAAACCTCTTTAAATCTGTCATAAATAGGCCTACATACATGCAAAATATGCATCTTTGTGGTCTGATTTGCAGTTAGTCTGATATATTTTACAGCAAAGCAAATAGAATGTTATTTATGTACTTAGATATGTATGTATTAGGCCTATTAAGGATGATTCTGTGCAAACTGTATGTGCTGGTGATATATGCACAATAAATATCCAGAACATGATGTAGACTTCAAAGCCTATATCATCAGTGATCAAGTGATTTTCTTCAGAGGTTATGCAGACATTGTTGATGAGAATCCTACTGCAGGAATAGCCTCAATGAGACTTGTCTACCTATGATAAACAGTTCATATATCATGCTTGCTATTTTTAGATTTCTTATTTGCCTGTGAATTTTTCACAGATGCGGCCGGCAGCCACTGCTGTAAATTGGAGAGGGTATCTGCTATCCCTGTGACTGTGCGTCAAATAGTGCATAGGTGAAAAACTCTCTCTCTCTCACACACACACACACACACACACACACACACACACACACACACACACACACACACACACACACACACACACACACACACAAAACCACAAGCACACATACCCACTCACTCTCTATCTCTCTTTCCCTCTGTATACCCGATTATGGTTGCGTTACTTTGGTATTTATTCCAAAGATTTGGAGGGAGATTAGAATGGTGGCTGCAGTGACCGGCTGCTTCAGATACATTAATTTTCTCTCTCTCTGCAGGTTGGGCTTTCTCATGGTGGGCCCACTGCCAGCCCTTCCCTTCAGACCAAGGTATCAGCACAGAGTACAGCTGTAAGACCAGCACCCCTCCCCCTGTCTAATCTGTTAATCCAAGCCAAAATATGTTTCTATGCATACAAATACTCACGCAAGACTGTCTGTGGGCAAAGCTTGTATCAAAATCTATTTCAATTGTTTGGAGCCCCCCAAAAATAAATTCTGTTAGTGTTCCCTGCGTGTTCATATTTGTGGTTCCTGGCTTTCAGCCTTTCTCGGGCAGCCAATAGATCAATTCTTCCTGGTTGTCTGTGTTTGAAAAACTCAATTGTCCGGTGTTCTGACTGCCTTTGGTGCACGAGTGAGTGTAATAAATGGCCTGGTCGGTATTGACTTCAGTTTAGAGAATGCTACTGGATGCTTTTCTTCCATGGAACTCCCAGCCCAACCCCACCCCACCCCACCCTACCCCAACCCCCCCCAGCAGCACCTAGTGGAAATGCAGAATTGCGTTGCCATAGGAAAACATATCACCAAAGGTCAGAGTCTTCGCTTTAGCGGATTTATGGCTGAGCTCTCAATCATATTTCTTGCTCTCTAAGGTGTCTGGACAGTCTCCCGAGTGCAGTTCAGGCTCTGCACATGTTTTTTTTTTTCCTGCCGAGGTATTGCGATGTATGGATCTAGGCCTACTAATATATGACATTTGCCTGACAATATTTACACATATTCTCTACATGTTACATGAATGATATGTGTCTGACATGTGAGAGCTAAATCTCAAATACCTTTTGACTTGAGAATGTTAATGAGACATTTACATTGAGCACATATACTTTTAGGTCACATTGACTGTAGAGGTCAGGAAGGTATTCACACGTCCCTGCAGTATTCTGCCATCTTTAAAGGAACTTCTTTTAACCCCCTCATCTTGTTTTATGTGCCAACCAGTCTTCAAAGTTCTCACGATATCGCTGAATATTTCAAGAGAATTTCTTTCTTAAGACAAGTACCTATCACTCTGAGTTACACAGTGTCAGATTCACTGCAGTCACGGGTAAATGTCAGGCATACCAAATCAAATAGTGAAAGGAATGCTGTAGGATTTTTCCTCCTGCATGTCTTCTGAATGCATATATGCATGCATAAGATCATGGTAGTTATATGACTCTGCATACCATTTCATGATTCTCCGACACTTGAAAAAAAATTCTGCAGATGCCTGTGCATCTTATATTTTCTTGCTGACAGCAACATAGATTACATTGTGATAGAGGTCACATTTAAATGTCGTTTTTGAAAAATTGTCTTTTAAGGGAGAGGAAAAAGATATATCTTTTCTTAAGCTGCCATGTTCATTTTGAAATATACAATACATTGGAATACATATTAGAGGATATAACACAGCATTATGCATTATATACATTCAAATTGCACTTTCGTATGGTGATTTAACTCCAACCTTCCCATCTCATTAGAGAGGATATAAGTCATATACTCTGTATTCCACTCCTTTCTCTGTCCTTTTCTGTCATTCATTCACACATGCTTATATGCAGAACAAGAACATGCAGTGTGTATTATGTCAAAAGAAGCAAAGGAATAGCAATGTGAGGTCCTAGTGACTGGCAGTGGTGGGGTGGGGTGTGTGTGTGTGTGTGTGTGTGTGTGTGTGTGTGTGTGTGTGTGTGGTGGGGGAGGGGTGGGGGTGGTGGCTTCTCTTCAGCTCTGATACACTAAGTGTCCGACTGGCTGAGTGAGATTTAGGGCTCCGTTTCACCTCTGGTGGGACTTTGGCGTAAAAAAGACGTGTAATGTTTATGATGGCCACTGTGGACCCAATAAAACACCACAGTATCCCTCCGAGCCGCGGTCGTACATCAGCTCGGGCTGTGGCCTCTTTCTGTCAATGCTTAATTAATTTACTTGACAACTCATTAATGGCCTCCATCTGAGGACGGGCTAAAAATGCTGATTATGCCCCGTGCCTTTCAGGAATCTCCCCTGTCCTGTTTTGTCCCATGGAAAGAAAGAAAGAAAGAAAGAAAGAAAGAAAGAAAGGAAAAAAATAGAAAGAAGACACACACTGGGAAGACTTGTCAGAAACCATCCACAATCACTGTTTGTGCTGGGGCTGCGGAAAGTCACTGGGAGTCGCGGAGTCTCGTGCAGCCCTGAATTAACATCTCTTTACCAAACATCAAACATTGACAAAGTCCCTTTTTAGTGGTGTTTGTTGGCACGGCAACACTGGGATAATGAATTCAAACGTTGCTTGAATGTTAATTGCACCCCAGTCCAACCACAGTCCCGCATGTAAATGTGCGATTTGCATTCGGTGGGAGGCATGGAAAAAGAGAGGGATGGTGAGAAAAATAATGGGAAGATTAAAAAAAGAGAGGAAGAGAGAGAGAGGGAGATGGTCACCTTAGAAAATTATAAAACATGAGAGGGACCTTGGAGTAACAGGCTTCCTGTTACACACAACACTGATCTCAAGCTCTCTCACAAACACAAGAGGGGAAAAATTATATTTAAAGAAAAAAAAAAAATATCAGAGTTGAGGAGGCCGGCAGACTGACAAGTTTAGGCAAGGAGCGCCAGCGGAATTAAAATGAGCGGCGAGTCAACAACTCCCCGCTTTCCAATTTGGACAGTGCTGACAGAGTGTCGGCAGCTGCTTGGGCCTGATTGGCAGCAAGGGCCGAGATTCCTCGTGCCGAGGCCCCTACTCTCTACCTCCCTCTCCCTCTCTCTCTCTCTCTCTCTCTCTCTCTCTCTCTCTCTCTCTTTCCACCTCTCTTCATTGGATTATGAATGCTCCCCGCACAGGATTACAGAGACGCCATTAATATCACCTCCCAGCGTGCATGCCGCCCTGCACCAAACGCCACACACTCACACACACACACACACACACACACACACACACACACACACACACACACACACACACACACACACACAAATTCCCGCTTGCTCCCACCAAATATAGCTGGCATGGAGTGGCTAATGAGAGGCGCGATCATGTTGTAAATTAAGAAACATCAGCGGCCACGTACCGTCCATGCATCAGTGCAGCAACCCCTTGCCCCCCACCCCCTCTCTCTCTCTCTCTCTCTCTCTCTCCTTCTCTCCCTCTCTCTCTCTCTCTCTCTCTCTCTCTCTCTCTCTCTCTCTCCCTCCCTCTGCCTCTGCTCCAGTCATCTCCCAGTGGATGCTTGTTGTACATCTTTTTTTCCCCCTTGTCAGTGATGGTGGACAGGCTAATTGCTGGGAGGGTGACGGTGCGGCGGTCTAAATCAAAACGCCGCTGCCGCTGCTGTCGCTTTGAGCCAGGCAACAACAACAACTGATCATCTGTATCAGACGGCACAACGCCAGGCCAAATCCTAAAATAATTAAGGTCATTAGTCTATAAACAACAACCAACACACAGGTGCACATGGGCGTAGACACACACACACACACACACACACACACACACACACACACACACACACACACACACACACACACACACAAATCCTTTGCTCAAACAGAGAATAAATCAGAGAGGGGAGAGGAAGTGAGGATTTGTTCGGACACACAAAATCAATCACGGAGAAAATGAGAATTGCAAATATCATCTGCCATGCTGAAATGTCTGGAACCGAACGGAAGGCAAGGTAAGCCCTGTTTCCAAGGTAAAAGAGGACTCCAGTGGCCAATAATATGCAGTCTTATTAGACGGCTGCTGTAATGCTGCTGCTGGAGTCAGTGCTGTCACACCACAACCACTCGCCTTCATTTTGCACACATAGTATAGGCAGCGTCAAACAGCACTGGTAGCACAATGCAGTTAGATAGCACAAATCATATTAGTTTACTGCACTGACACACACACAGGGGGTAAAGTGTGGGGGGACGCGGGGGAACGCAGTTCCGGCACCTCAGATAAATGAAAAATATCACCCATTCTTCTTCTATACATTTTTCTTTTTTTGTGTCCATACCAAATGTGAGAGTTCTTCCTCCTGCCAATCCCACTTTAACCACTGGTCACACAACACAATACCTTGTATTCCGAAACATAAAAGGAACTACATACGGTGTTGTATGTGTGTGTGTCTGTGTGTGTTGTCCCATGTGAATGAATGTTTGCCCTCTCTGTAATTACCCACGTTGCACGTTTTTAATGAAGGCACCCTACTTTCAAAAACACTGAAAAACCCAAGTGTATTCTTCAGACCTGTTTGTACTGTAGCGTATTGCAAGATCCTGTGTGATCCGCTCCTCAATAACAAGCCCAGTAGTGGTGTAATGACATGGGGATTGGGGAGTGATTTCCCCCCACCTCAGTGAAACCGGAAGTACCAGGGGCCAAGAGAGCAAACCAAGGGGCTCAGCGACCGGTGACCCTCGGCCGTAGAGTTGCTGAGTCCAGATCTTTCCGCAGCTCCATGATGGAGGGTCGGTGGAGGTGAGGCCGAGATAGAGACAGCTCATAAATCAAATCTAACCCATCCGCCCATAGAGAAGAGAAGAGCGGAAAGGAGAGGAGATGAAAGGAGAGGAGAGGAGGAAAAAATCCCTCACATGATAATCATGGGGGAATGGCAAGCCAGGGAGTGGGGGTTAATTAATGCAATGCTGATCGATTCCTACCCAACCAAAAGGGCCTGAGTGCAATTACAGAGCCCCACTAACGGGCTATGCCTGAGCATGCAATGTCCACAATTGCGCCCTCTCTCTCTCTCTCTCTCTCTCTCTCTCTCTCTCTCTCTCTCTCTCGTGCTTACGGATCAATCACATAAAAGGCAGAAGTAACCACAAAAAAAATGCAATTTTCAAGTCTCCGATGATGCATAGCCATGAGCTAGTGTTTATTTTTATGTTATTTTTTCGCAGTAAAAAATACTGTAGGCTGAACAACTCAAAAATGATTTGGACTTGTCCTGTGTGTGTGTGTGTGTGTGTATGTCTGTCTGTCTGTCTGTGACTGTGAGTTTGTGTGTGTATATGTGTGGGTGGGTGGGTGTGTTTGTGTATGTGTAGGTCTTTCGGCGGATCCCATGGCATCTGTGTGTCAGATACCAGCACCCTTTGCTTTGACCAACAAACACAGCAGAGCGCAAAAGTGGGTCGCAGGGTGCCACAAATTCAATTTCTGCTCCCATATGACCCTCCAATATGGGACACAGTTACTCGCTGAATATTGACATATAACCATTTCCACCCCTCTCACTCTCCCGCTAGCTCTCTCTCTCAACTCACCACCCCCTCCATCCATCCTTCCCTCCCATTGTCCTCTCTCTCTTTCTCTCTTTCTCTCTCTCTGTCTCTCTATCCTCTCCTCTGTCCTCCATTTCACGTGTCCCCTTGTTCACCCCGAGGGCCACTTCGACACCAGCCAATCTCAAGCAGGTCACCAAACCAGAGCAGTTGGCCAGTGTCTCATCCAGCTCACACGGAACAAATAATACCCACAGCACTGCTCTGTAACGAGGCATCTGTTTCACTGCCTCATCTTTTCTCTCTCTCTCTCTCTCTCTCTCTCTCTCTCTCTCTCTCTCTCTCTCTCTCTCTGTCCCTCTCTCTCTGTGTATCTGACACAGCAATACTGGCCTTTTATAGACAACACTGTAAACACCCACGTTAGAAGGAGCTGCCACAATAACAACTGCAACACAAACTGTTTAGGTGGGAACATATTTCGGCCACAAGCCATTTTATAGGTGTGTGTGTGTGTGTGTGTGTGTGTGTGTGTGTGTGTGTGTGTGTGTGTGTGTGTGGGGGAGAGGGGGTGGTTGGTTGTTGGTTGTTAGATCGAATACTGTACAGTAGCTCATTTTCTGAACTGTCTCGTTTTTTTATTTATTTTTTCCCTTTGAGGAGCAAGCTGCGTGTTGGTGTCCTTTTAAACGCTAAGCGGCGAAGAGGTGCTGCCAGGGCTCCTGGAAAATGGTGGGAAGCGACGCGACATCTCCTAACAAGTCACGGCTTGACTCTCCCCAGCACTTCTTTTTCGTGGCGGCTCCTCTCTTGCCTCTCGTCTGTACTTGAGAGGCATGGCGGCATGCTCATTTGGCAGTGGCCCTGGCCGACTGCTAGCGCCGGCGCTTTAGACATGCAGCTTTAGTGCCTAGCCCCTGTGTCGAGCTGCCTATTAGCCAGCCGGCTAACTGTGAAGCGCGGCGAATTCGGTGAGAAGGTGAGCGCCACATCCTCGGCGTGCTTGTTGACCTCTCCGTGTGAGGGACCTGGGTAATGACATTAACACCAGAGCCACAGCCATGACCAGCGATTCCCACCCCATTCCCACTTCCACCTCCCAAGTTGCTTAATAAGGGAAAAAAAAGAAGATCCAACTGACGACCACCACCACCACGACCCTGCCACGTCTGAATCCTCTGATATCTCCAATATCCAAGTGCTATATGCTCTGGCCAGACTCACTCCCAACTACAGTACTTTCCTGCATATGACCATATTGTGTTCATCCGCAGGGGAGGTTTTATGCGAGTAAGCGAAAGTGAAACAATTGACACCGTCTAACAGCGCCCTTGTTCTAACCTCATATAAAAGAAACTTCCCAACATCAATGGATAACAGCAGTATTAGGTCGGGCTATTCGGCAGTACTGTATCTCCCTTTAAAGCCAAAGTATTCATCTTTCCCCTGCTGTAGTCTCTCAGAGGGCCTTTTCATCCGTTGGCCTGCTGGAAATATAAGGCAACACTTAAGGAATACCTTCCTGCTCTGGGGTAATGCATCAGCTGCCTTCAACGGTAATTACATACAGCCAGGAGAGCTCACCACCTCCCAGCCTGGCCATTGCTCTCACAGTCCAATGCCCTCAATTTACAAAAAAAGACCCTTGGACTTAATGTGGTGAGAGGCGAAGGAGACGTGGCGGGGCAAAAGTGACAATGCAATACCCCCCCCCCCCCCTCCACCACCCCCTACCCCCACCAAAAAAAAAAGAGGAAAGGTTGTGCTCTGCCTACTGTAAGCACAAGAACATTAGTCGATGTTTAACTCGGCAATAATGTTTCCTCGGAATTGTTTTCCCCTCTTTTTTTTTTTTTTTTTTTTTTTTTGTTCTTTCCTCGGAGTGTCCAATTTCCCAGTAAGCCTATTTAGTTGTTTTGGGAGCAGCGTCCTCCCCAAGGGAATGTAGACCAGAGAGACAGTTTCCTCTAGAGGTAAATGTCACCCTGGCCTATTATTCAGTCGACTGCAGGCAGGCAGGCAGGCAGGCAGGCAGTTAAACAGACGTGCTCTGCTCTCAGTAAAGGGAAAGGAGGCCACATTAACCCAGGACTGAGCCGTATACAGCACATACATACCTTACCCTACATCTCTCTGCTACCTATATATTTATGCACTAAAGCTCACAACACTTCCCACTTCCATTGCAGCGGTTCATAAGGCATATAAACAGACCAACAATGCATGTAATTATATGAAGATAATGAGGGCTTATTCAGTTTAGTGCACTTAAAATGCATTCTTAGCAAACACAGGTTTGATGGCACAGGAAACAGGCCATTTGAGACCCTCCCTTAGGCTGACCTTATGGAATTGTTACTAATAAGACAACCTCAACAGCAGAAGAAAGCTATTCATTATTTGCGCTAGCAAGAATGTGAGGGTTCTAGTAAACAACGCAGTCATTCGCTAATAGCTGCAAAGTGCTGTCGCCTGACAAAGGTCACTGGGATTGTTTGCAGAGATGTCTGTTAAACTGGTTTCTACTTCTCAACTGGCCAAGGGTGTTTGAACAAGGTAAAGCAGAACAAGATGCTGCTGGATGCATTGACTGGATGTTTGCAATGAGATTTGACATAATCTCTCGCTCATGGCTAGTTAAGTGTAAGTGAATGTTAAAACAGCACTACCACAAGAGGAGTGAGTATATGCCACATCGTGTTTGTTTGGCATAGATTACATTTTATTAAGGTCATGGTTTACATTATGTGTGAATTCTCACCCAAGAAATCCACAAGGCTATGTCATAACTGCTGATGTGAGTAGGCTTTACTATATAAGGATACAGTCGGGTCAACTTAGCCATTTGGACCGTAAGACTATTCTTTTTCTGGCAATGTGTGTGTGTGTGTGTGTGTGTGTGTGTGTGTGTGTGTGTGTGTGTGTGTGTGTGCACTTTGTGGGGTTCCATTTTTAACAAGTGCACAAAGTAGAAAGGCAACCAACCAAACGTGAAGACAGGAGAGGAAAAGGCAGAGATGGTGGTTCTATATTCAAATAATATTTAATCCTATTAAATCCAAATCCAAACCCTGGTTTTGACTTCCCTGCCTATTCCACACAACCCCCCCCCCCCCTCTCTCTCTCTCTCTCTCTTTCTGCCTTTCCTCTCCTACTCCCGTCTTTCTTGAGACATGGTTGAGTCTGTCTTTTTCATCAGTCATCTCCCTAAAGACTGCCCAGCCGAGAGGGAGAAGCAAAGTCAGCATTCAACCACGCAAACACACACACACACACACACACACACACACACACACACACACACACACACACACACACACACACACACACACACATGCACCAGCAAATCTCAGCTTCCTTCTGTCCCCAGCTGATTAGCCATGTGGACGCTCTGTGCATGTGTGTGTGTGTGTCTGTATGTGTGCATGTCTGCATAAGTCTATGTCTGCACACCCACACACACACACACAAACACACACACACACATACATTAGAGTAAAAAGAGTGGGAATGCAGACAGTTACTCATACATCCCCTCTGCATCATCCAAGGTGCAGGCAGGACACCAAGGGGCTGTGATGGGCTCTCTCTCACATGTGTGTATGTGTGTGTGCGTGTGTGTGTGTGTGTGTGTTATGCTGCATTATTGGTGCATGGTTAGAGTTCAAATTGATGGCTTGACTGCAGTGATCTGGTGTGTGCCAGCTCACATTGGCCTCATAAAAAACAGCCGAGCAGCCCAAAGGGCTTGAGTTTACAGACTCACACTGCCAGGGGCTATCCTTCCTTTAAAATTAGGGGAAGGAAAGAGAGAAAGAGAGGGGGATAGAGACAGGAAGAAGGACATGAGGAGTGGATGGAAAGAGTAAATAGTGAATGACACGAGAGAGAGAGAGAGTGACGAAAACAAGGGATTAAAAGAAGCAGAAGAAGCATAGCAGTGGACCACAAGAAAGAGAGAGAGAGAGAGAGAGAGAGAGAGAGAGAGAGAGAGAGAGAGAGAGAGAGAGAGAGAAAGAGAAAGCAGAGGATGAGAGAGAGAGGAGGGGGTGGATGTGTTAATACACAAGAACACTGCATCAAACCATTGCACAGCGCGGAAGGGGGTGCGTCAGCAGTACATTCACGTTCCAACTGAAGGACAAAGGGAGGAGATAGAGCGGCTCGTCTTGGCTGCCTGCAACACCAACACATAAAGAGAAATAGAGAGAGAGAGAGAGAGTGAGAGAGAGAGGAACCCGCTCGCTCACTCACTCACTCACTCGTGCACGCACACACACACACACACACACACACACACACACACACACACACACACACACACACACACACATACACATACACACTAAAAGAGATCGGCGCGGAAAAGGAAAAGGGAGGGGAGGGGGAGAAAGAGGAGGAGGAGGAGGAGGAGAGGGAGGAGGAAGGTGGCGGTGCGATGGTGATGGTGCTGCTGGTGCTGGTGGTGGGGGGGCAGT
Source organism: Sardinella longiceps (assembly GCA_027497455.2). Taxonomy (NCBI): domain Eukaryota; kingdom Metazoa; phylum Chordata; class Actinopteri; order Clupeiformes; family Clupeidae; genus Sardinella; species Sardinella longiceps. The sequence continues at coordinate 32,809,490 of JAODXP020000017.1, read as the reverse complement.
CAGAAAATGTTGCCGTTGCCGCTGTCGCTGCTCCTGCCTGAGCCTTGGACGTTGGACTTTCTCCTCCCGTTCTTGTGCTGCCACCGCCGCCACTGCTGCTCCTGCCGCTGCCGCTGCCACTGCCGCTTCTCCCTCTAAAGCTAAAGCTGCCTCTGCCGTTGCTGCTGCTGCTGCTGCTGCCTCCGCCGCCACCGCCGCTGTTGACGTTGCTACTGCTGCTGCTGCTGCTGCTGCCTCTGGCTCCAGTGCTTGACTAAGCTGGCTGGCACGCTGACTGCGTGTGTGTATGTGTGTGTGTGTGAGTGTGTGTGTGTGTCTCTCCCTCTCTCTCGCTCTCTCTTTCTCGCTCTCTCTCTCTCTCTGCTGCAGCACAACCGGTCAGCCCCGCTTCTGATGGCAAGAGAAGGCTAACTGCCACAACTTACCACCTCAGGACTTTTGGCAAGTAGAAGAGAAAGGGAGGCAGGGAAAGGACCACCGAACCAAAAGGGGGATAGAAAAAAACACAGAGAGGAAGAAGGGATTTGGTGGAAGAGCTGTCGCACAAGGAGAAGAGGAAGAAGAAGAAAAGAAGGAGGAGAAGGAGTAAGAAAAAAAAAAGCAGAGAGAAGGAGGAGGGTGAGCGAAGGAATCCTCCGCAAGGCTGCACTCAGAAATCAACGGCACGTCACAGACACAATCAATCCTTCTCTCGCCCTCTCCCTCTCTGCCTCTCTCTTGCGCGCGCTCTCGCTTTCTCTCTCTCCCTCTCTCTCTCTCTCACTCCCTCTCTCTATCACACACACACACACACTCTCTCTCTTTTCTCTTCTCTGTCACAGAGTGGAGCAGAGCTGCGTTCTTAAGCAGAAGCCTCACCGCTGCTGCTGTCCTCTCTCTCTCTTTCTCTCTCTCTCTCTCTCTCTCTCTCCCCCTCCTCCTCCTTCTTCTTTCCCTCTCTCTCCCCCCTCTCTCTCTCATTCGCTCGCTCGCTCTCTCTATCCCGCACCAACACAACCCCCGAACCCCCCCTCTGGAGAAATTGACGGATTATTGCTAACTGTGCACGCGGCAGCCTGCAGCTGCTACACCGATGGACCAGGGGAGCGCAGCTAGTTAAAAAATGCAAGACAGAACGACCGCAACGTGCGTCTATTAGCCCTTTTCTGGATTTGTCTGTGAACGGCTAATCAACCGGACAAGTGTCGGAGGGTGGTGGAGAGAGAGAGAGAAGGAGAAAAAAGTAAGGAGGCGGGGGGAAGACTTCAACACAAGGGAAAGAAAATCTGGACTTGGGATTTTTTTTTTCCTCTTCGATCTTTCTTTTTTTTCTCTTCTTCCTCTCTGTGTGTTCGGTCTGTGTTATGTTAATTGCTTTTGATTCATTTTGGCTGTTTTTTTCCCTCCCTTCTGCCTGCCTTGGTTGAACCTGGCTGCACACAGCACTGCGATGGAGATGCACAAAAATATTTCGTGGTTTTCAGCGTCAGCTTCCAAGGACAATCAGTGTGCGAGATAAGGGAATGTCTCTTCTAGGCACGATGGATCCACGCACCTGCTTGGCTCTCTGGGCCCCTCGTCCTCCACTGCTTCATCTTAATGCTGCTTTTGTCTGGAATTAATAGGAGCCATTTTGTTGAATTGCTTCTCTGTCCACTTCACACTTTTCTGGAGGGGATTTTAAAAAAAAGCAGAAAAAGAAGCGAGGAAGAAAAAAAAAAAAAATGTCCAAGCGCTCCTCAGGGGGGAGAATGAATGAATGTGCTCCTGTTTGTACTTGCTGATCTGAAGGGGGAGACCAGATCTCTCAATAAGCAAAAAAAACCCAATGAGGTAAGTGCTGATTTTGTTTGTTTTTTAACCCTTTTAGTGCTACTTGTGTCTCTGTGGACTCTCGGTTTTACTTCGTTTATTTACCCGCCCTCCCCCCATGCCCCCATCCCCCCCCACCCCTTCCATCTCTCCACACAGCATCCTCCTGCACTGTCGATGGAAAAAAGAACGAGAGCCTTGCTCAAACCAGGGTAGGGCCAGCTCACCGCCCCTGAGCCGAATCCCCACACAATGTTGAATTATGAACGTGCCACATCATGAGTCTTTCGGGGCAGGTAACTGTGCACCGTGCCTGGAACTCAGCCCTGCTCTGTGCAGTCTACCTCATGGTGCGAGCGTGGAGTGCGTGTGCGGCCCCCTCGGGCCCCCTCAACTGCCCGGCCGTCTGCTCGTGCAGCGGCCAGTTCAGTAAGGTGGTGTGCACCCGCCGCGGGCTCGTCCGCGTACCCCCGGGGATCCCATCCAACGCCCGCTTCCTCAACCTGATGGAGAACAGCATCGAGGTCATCCAGGCGGACACTTTTCGCCACCTCCACCACCTGGAGGTCCTGCAGTTGGGCCGCAACTCCATACGACAGATTGAGGTGGGCGCCTTTAATGGCTTGACCAGCCTCAACACGTTGGAGCTGTTCGACAATCGGCTCACGGTCATCCCCAGCGGTGCCTTTGAGTACCTGTCCAAGCTGCGGGAACTGTGGCTCAGGAGCAACCCCATCGAGAGCATCCCGTCGTACGCGTTCAACCGCGTGCCCTCGCTCATGCGCTTGGATTTGGGCGAGCTGCGCAAGCTGGAGTATATTTCGGACGGCGCTTTCGAGGGATTATACAACTTGAAGTACCTTAACCTTGGAATGTGTAACCTGCGCGAGATGCCCAACCTCTTGCCGCTGGTGGGACTCGAGGAGCTGGAGATCTCGGAGAACTTCTTCCCCGAGATCAAGCCAGGCTCCTTCCGGGGCCTCAAGGTCCTGAAGAAGCTCTGGATTATGAACTCCAAGATCACGCTGATCGAGCGGAACGCCTTTGATGATGTCACGGGCCTGGTTGAGCTCAACTTGGCCCACAACAACCTCAGTTCCCTCCCGCACGACCTTTTCGCCCCCCTTAGCTACCTGGTGGAGCTGCACCTTCACCACAACCCGTGGCGGTGCGACTGCGACGTGGTATGGCTCTCGTGGTGGCTGCGCGAGTACATCCCCACCAACTCCACCTGCTGCGGGCGCTGCCACACGCCGGCCCACATGCGCGGACGCTACCTGGTAGAGGTGGACCAGTCCACGTTCCAGTGCTCGGCCCCGTACATCCTGGATGCACCGCGTGACCTCAACATCTCGGCGGAGCGCGTGGCCGAGCTCAAGTGCCGTACGGCGCCCATGTCTTCGGTGCGCTGGCTGCTCCCCAACGGCACGGTTCTAACACACGGTTCCAACCACCCACGGATCGTGGTGCTCAATGATGGCTCGCTGAACTTCTCCAACGTGCTGCCGACAGACACGGGCATTTACGTGTGCATGGTCACCAACGTGGCGGGCAACTCCAATGCCTCAGCCTACCTGAACGTTAGCGCTGCCGAGCTCAACACGTCCGACGTGGTCTGCTGCGCCACCACCGAGATGCCGGCTGTTGACTTTGTGCAGCCCGTATCCGAGGACGCGCTGCTGAAGCCCAAGACGACCACCGCCACGGCTTCGCCGTCCGTCTTTCAGCCCGTCTTCATCTCCACGCCAACCGTGCTGCTCCAGACGCCTAAGCAGGTGTCAGTCCCCACCGCGCCGCAGGGCACGCCTCGCCCGCCCTCGCCTAGCCTGGACGACATGATGAAGACCACCAAGATCATCATCGGCTGCTTCGTGGCCGTCACCATGCTGGCCGCCGCCATGCTCGTCGTCTTCTACAAACTGCGCAAGCAGCACCAGCACCGCAGTAGCGTGGCCGCAGCCAGGACTATAGAGATCATTCACATGCAGGAGCAGGAGCAGGAGCTGCCGCCGCCGGCCTCCTCGGGGAGCTGCCTGCCTGGGGAAGGCCTCCGCGGAGATCACCACCACCACCACCACAACAGCATCTACAAGCCCTACAGCAGCAGCAGCGGCGGGGGCGGCGGTGGTGGTGTTGGTGGCAGCGGCACCTACAAAGCAGCAGCACACGGGGCACTATGGACAGAGAACAACATCGGCAACTCTCTGCACCGCTCACGGCCCACCGCCGTCACCACCACCACCACCATCAGCACCATTCATGAGCCCTACCTTAAAAAATCCCACA
>JAODXP020000017.1:32785413-32795413 GCA_027497455.2 Sardinella longiceps | reverse complement strand
GGTGGTGGGAGGTGGAAGAGAAAGGGAGAGGGAGGGGAAGTGGAGAGAGGGATGGAGAGAGAGAGAGGGAAGGAGAGAAGGAGAGGGGGAGTAGAGGGTGAGGAGCAGATGCTGGCGTAAATGCAGGGCTGATGCAGACACATAATCTCATGCATCAAGCTCTTCATATCTCACTCGCTCAAAGGCTCTGTGCTTTTGGCATGTCTCTCCTTCTCTGTCACTCACTGGCTTGCATATGTGTGTGTGTGTGTGTGTGTGTGCGTACATGTGTGTGTGAGTATGTATGTTTGTATGTATGTATGTATGTATGTATGTATGTATGTATGTCGTGTGTATCCTCTCTCTCTCATACACACATGTTTGTATGCATGGTTATGACAGCTGTATATGCATGCATTTTCATTTCTTTGGTTATTGTTGTCCTTGTCATGATTTAATTTTGTTCCCCTCTCTCTCTCTCTCTCTCTCTCTCTCTCTCTCTCTCTCTCTCTCTCTCTCTCTCTCTTTCTCTGTGTGTGTGTGTGTGTGTGTGTGTTCACTCTGTGAGTACTAATTGAATGCAGCATTGTTTGTGTGCACGCTGTACCTAATGAGGGAGAGTGAGGGAGGCAGTGGGTGAGCCGCTGAGCTGAGAGGGGGGTAGACACAAGAGCCCAATCCTGCTGAGACTCTTGCTCTCTTCTATTCCTGTCGACCTGACCCTCCCTCCCTCTCTCTCTCTCTCTCTCTCTCTCTCTCTCTCTCTCTCTCTCCTTTCCTTCTCTCTTTCTCTCCCTCTCTCCTTCTCTGTCTCAGAACACTCTCGCTTCCATTCTTCCTTCAACTGTCTATTGCTTTCCTCGTGCCTCTTTTTCACATAAATCATCCATCCTTCCCTCCGTCTGACCACATACCCCCATCCATCCACGCACTCCTCCGTCCGCCCGCGCATCCATCATCCATCGTTTCTCTTTAAGAAAAAACAACGGTCTCCTCCCGCTCGTTATCTCTTTCCCATTGCTCTCCCTCTCTCTCTCTCTCTTTCTGTCTCTCCCTCGTTCTCTCTGGTTCTCTCTCTCTGTGTCTGTCTCGAGGAGCTTCCCCGCCGCTGTGTTCCCGAGGCATAACAGGGAATTAAAGGCAACAAAAGGGGCCCTGGCAGCGGGCTGTGGGGATCGAGGGGTGGGGAGCCCTGCTCATGTCACTTCAGCACTTTGCCAAAGAATCAAATAACTCTTAATACCGCCGCATTGCCTGGCCTCAAAAGGCCCTGCCGAAGTGAAGGGAGGACTCACAGTCGATGAATTATGCATCATCCCCACTCTGTGTGTGTGTGTGTGTGTGTGTGTGTGTGTGTGTGTGTGTGTGTGTGTGTGTGTGTGTGTGTGTGTGTGTGAGCATTTCAGAGGATGGGTCGGGGGGGGGGGGGGTGGGGTTGGTGAGGGGGGTACGGGGAGAGGAGAGGAGATGAACGCAGACGCTCCTCTCTCACCGCAGGACTATGCAGTGTTTGCACAAGACCTAGGCTGCGGTAACGCTATGTGACAGAGGAGCAGGGATCTCATTTTCAGAGTCCATGTGGAACTAATGCCGATACTCTGCAGAGCTGGAGGGGGCTGAGGGGGCTCGCTGCAAATCTATCGCAATAAAGATGCAATTGAAACCATTCAATGTGAATGCGGATGATATAATGTGCGCCGCGGAAAATTAAGCGGGGAGATTTATAGGACAACTAGTACGACAAATGTGCTCAGAGGTATGGAACACACAGATACAGTGCAGAACACACACACAGACTCACACACACACCGAGCGATAACACACATCATAAATACAGAAATATGTCTCTAACTCTATCAGTATACAAATAGTGAGAATATGTTTGACACTCAAAACAGAGTGCTGCCTGTAACACATTGGTAGGAGATAAGCCCCACACACTGGCTATTGATTTGGTCTTTATGAGTGTGTGTCTGTGTGCTTTCTCACCTTTTTGCAGTCTCTCTTTCATTGTCTATCCATTTCTTTCTCTCTTTCTCTTACTATCTCTCTTTCTCTCTCTCTTTCATCCTCTCTCTGACATAGACAAACGCTCAATTCAACCCGTGATGAAGGAGAGGCCCCAATCCATCGCCTCGGTGCGGGCCGTCAGATCAATAACTTAATCCAAAGAGAATCACCAGATATCAAGAGAAGCAAGGAGAGAGAGATAGAGGAAAAGGGAAATAGAGAGAAGGAGAGAGAGAGAGAAATGAAGGGCTGAATTGATAAAATGAGAGAGAGAGAGAGAGAGAGAAGGACAGAGAAAGAGAGGGAGAGAGAGAGGGAAAAGAGTGATATCAGATTGCAAAAGCAAATCAGCACCTCAATGATTTACTTCTTGAAGACACCCCCTCCACCTCTCTCCTTCTCTTTTAAATCTCTCTCTCTCTCTCTCTCTCTCTCTCTCTCTCTCTCTCTCTCTCTCTCTCTCTCTCTCTCTCTCTCTTCCAGCTTCCCAGTTTCCGGCCTCAGCATTTAATGCTGTCCCATTCAAAAAAATAAATAAAGCGCAGACAGACTGCGTTTGCACCAGGAATGCGGCGCAAGGATCTCCAAATCCCAAAAGTGCCTTTTCTTTTGTCGAGTCAACAGGATTGAAACAGTGAAACCCGACAAACTCATTTTGCCTAATCCTCCCATTCACAGACCCCTGAGACTCCGAGCCTTTTCAGACTGACACAGCGCACAATCACAGCCGGCAGCCCGTGCAGGCTCTGCTTCGCAGCCTATGCAGGACAGATTGTGAAAACATGACCCTCTGTGATGGCTACGCATTTTCTGAGGTGTCGGAACGGAGTTGGTGGTTAAGAGGAATAAATAAATAAGTAAATAAATAAATAAATGATGTGTGACCATGTTTAAGTGTGTGTGTGTGTGTGTGTGTGTGTGTGTGTGTGTGTGTGTGTGTGTGTGTGTATGTGTGTGTCTCCTCAGATTTGTTTGAAAAAGTGTGTGTATATGTGTGTGTGTGTGTGTGTGTGTGTGTGTGTGTGTGTGTGTGTGTGTGTGAGCGACGTGCACATATGAGGTTTGTTTGGTGTGTGTTTTTGCGCGTTTCCCACTTGTGTGGGAAATTTTATTTTTTCCTCCAAGTCAACCAAAAAGCTGTGCATCTGTGCATCTGTGCATGCACACACAAGGTTTACGCCAGGGGAGTAAATGGCAGCTCATTGAGACAGCTTGTTTTATAAAGCCTGGGTGGGACGCCATGAATATGGACGCATGCCAAGATTCCCAATTGTTGTCTTGAATTCATCACTCCCAGTTTTTTTCCCCTCTCTCTCTCTTCCTCACTCACACAACCTTGGGTAGATAATTAACCTGCAAAAATAGGGTTTTCGGGCTTACGGAGAGAGGGGACGGGACGCCTGCGTCCACACATCGACCCTGGGAATGATCAAAGTGCGGACCGACCTCCAAATGTTCAAAGCGAGGGTTGACCTCCAGGAGGTCCTATTTACTCCGCACGCCTCGAGCTTTATTAAGTGGCTTAAGGGCTTCGCCTAACGCGCTCCCGAGGACAAAGCTATTGACCTGATTTCAGACTCGTCTGCAGAGGAGCTGGCTAATCTGACGGTGGGTGTCGCCGGGAGTGGATCGGGCGTGGTGGTGGCGTTTTCCCGGCACCGTCTGGTGCCACCCGCGGCGGATCACTGCCACACAGCGTGCCTGCAGACACGATGTTCCCGACGCTCAGCGCGCAGAACAAGGTGCTAAGCTCAGCCAGGAAGGTCGTGGGGGTTACTCCCAAGGAGACGAGATACACACATGCATGCACGTGCACACACACGCACAGGCACACACACACACACACACACACACACACACACACACACACACACACACACACACACACACACACACACACACACACAATTTCATGTTGCTTACTGCATACAAAACTCTAGGACATGAAAAGGCACATCTTGATGGAATCAGAGACATGTCAAGCAGATTAATGAAGACTACAGATGAGAAAGACAGAGGCCTCATATGCATTTCTATGTTCCATTCCAGTCAGGAGCAATAGCAGCCTGAGCCAGGGTTGTTATTTTTCCAATCCCGAAGGGTTTTGATGCGGCATTAGACATGGTAGGACATGAAATTAACCCTGAAATACATGAATCAATAAACACACAAGGAACATTCAATAATTTAAGCAGGAAGTCCCAGCTTCCCCCCCCCCCTTGATGTGATTACATGATGCACTGATGAGCTATGATAGCTGCATACAGCCATCCATCCCTCCCTCCCTCTCTCTCTCTCCCTTTTTTCTTGCCTCCAAGTCATCTAAAGAAGCTTCATCAACGCTGCGTCCAATTATAAGGTTGCAATTTTAATTAGTCCAGGCCGCCTCTGGAGGCAACATCAATACTAGCCTCAATGACATTCCGCCCTGCCTGAAGAGAGACCCTTAACTTGACCAGTAATGAGGCCAGCCAGCGGGGGGGTGGGGGAACCACCATGAAGGGTAATATGAAGAGAGAGAGAGGGGGCGTTGTGCTGACATGCACTGTGGGGGGAGAGCATGTGGCTGGAGACCCCCTCAGAGACACTGCATGGGAACCCTTCACTGGAGGATAGAGAGAAGAGAAGAGGAGAGAAAAGGATAGGAGGATAGAGAGGGGAGGATGAGAGGAGAGGAGAGGGGAAGAGGAGTATGGAAGGAGAGGATGAGAGAAGAGGAGAATGGAGAGGAGAGGAGGATGGAGAGGGGAGGATGAGAGGAGAGGAGAGGGGAAGAGGAGTATGGAAGGAGAGGATGAGGAAGAGGAGAGGGAGGAGAGGAGAGGAGGATGGAAAGGAAGAGGAGGAGAGGAGGATGGAAAGGAGAGGAGAGGAGAGGAGATGGAAGGAGAGGAGAGGAGAGGAGGATGGAGAGGAGAGGAGAGGAGGATGGAGAGGAGAGGGGAGAGGAGGATGGAAGGAGAGGATGAGAGAAGAGGAGAATGGAGAGGAGAGGAGAGGAGGATGGAAAGGAAGAGGAGAGGAGAGGAGGATGGAGAAGGGAGGAGGATAGTGAGGAGAGGATGAAGAAAGTGGAGGATAGACAGGAGAGGGGAGGAGAGGAGAATGGAGAAGATGAGAGGAGAGGAGAGGAGGATGGAAGGAGATGAGGATGAGAGGAGAATGGAGGAGAGGAGAATGGAGGAGAGGAAAATGGAGAGGGGAGGATGGAGAAGAGAGGAGAGGAGAAGAGAAAAGGATGGAGAGGAGAGGGGAAAAAGCACCTATAGTAATTCAGCTGCAGTTGCAGTAAGACCAAGCCAGCTAAGAGTGGAGAAAAAAAATAAAAAATCACCCCATAACAACATGGCTTTTGCTGAAGAGGTATGAAATTGTGGCACGCGGCTTACAGGAGATTGAAACGATGCTGCTCAAAAAATGATGTTTAAGTGTGTGAATGTGTGTGTGTGTGTGGGGGGGGGGGGGTTGTCATGCTATCAGGGAGCTAATTAATTTCCAAACACTAGGGATGGTGTCGGGGCTATTTCTCTACTGAGAGTAGAACAGAACAGATATTTACCCCCAGCTGGGGAACAGCCATTAGATAGCCATCATCTTAATAGATGTAAACAAAATCTGCCACCATTGCACACATGAAAACATGCCATAATCTTCAGTGTTATGATTGCGTGGCTTCTTTCTGCGCTGGCATTTGGCATTTGGTGTGAATCATTTCGGCTTGGCAAATAATTCATCTCTCTTTGCTGGCAAATGGCCCTGCACATTTTCCATCTCCAACCCAACAACAATCAGATACAACTTTTCTCAAGCTGACAAAGAAAAAAAGCAATCCGGAGAAGCATTTCCACAAGGCTCGCTTCATTTTCCAAAGTACCACGACACAAGAGCGATGAATACAGTGCCGCTATTCCACAGAAAAGGCTTGGCCTCCGAGCACAGCGTCTGTGCAGGAATTTTAAATTCACATGTGTGTGTGTGTGTGTGTGTGTGTGTGTGTGCGTGCGTATATGTGTGTGTGTGTGTGTGTGTGCATATGTGTGTGTGTGTGTGTGTGTGCGCATATGTGTGTGTGTGTGTGTGTGTGTGTGTGTGTGTGTGTGTGTGTGTGTGTGTGTGTGTGTGTGTGTGCATACAGTATGTGTGTGTGTGTGCACGCAAGGCTGATGAAAAGCCACGATGCCTCTGATGTTTGGAATGGAAAAAGAAAGCGACAGAAAATCAGAACAATTTTAACAACATTCCATGAGTGTGTTTTCCTATGAAAGCCTTAATTAAAAGGTCACTTGCCTGAAGACAGACATTAGTCTTCACACCTGAGCAGGCCAGAGAGAGCTGCTTTTGATTTCATGTTCTCAGGTTAGAATAGAGAAGCTATTTGGTCTCACTTAGGGAGGCTCCAGGTGGTTGTGTCTTTTCTTTTAAATTTTGAATCTTCAAAACATCAGAATGTCATTTCAGTGGACCATATAATAGACTAGTTGTGCTTGGCTCTCATTCCCCCCCCCCCTCTCTCTCTCTCTCTCTCTTTCTCTATCACACTGTCATGTTTCCTTTCCATTATCGTCTCAATAAAAAGACATGCCGGTTAATACCAGCGCTTCAGCTGTCAAAATCAGTGGATCTGTAATTACATAGCTTGAACTAGTTAGCAGTAGAACATGGCCGCTACGTGTTCCTCCATAGCAGACATTCTCTAAAGGCATGGACAGGTTCACTGTCTTGTCAGAGGCTTGTCGGAGTGGTCCGTTGCAAAGGGCTAATGACTGGCCTTCTTCAAACCCGCTGGGCACACATGTTTAGGCAAGGGGAAAAAAAATCATGAAGTCCCCCGCTGAAGTTCGACAGAGTTCATGCTGAGAGGAGACATGCAGACACACACACACACACACACACACACACACACACACACACACACACACACACACACACACACACACACACACACACACACTCAGGCAGGATCTCTGCAGCCTAATCTTTCTCTACCGAGGCTCCTGTCACTGAAAGCCTCCATGTCAGGAGCTTCTGACAACATACATCAGTAGCAGCACTCCCTGTGCAAGACTGAGATTTAGCCTGTATGACAGCCTACAACAGGCTGCTCCCTTCATTATTTAGGGCTGAGTGGCTTCTAAGCTGTGTGTGTGTGTGTGTGTGTGTGTGTGTGTGTGTGTGTGTGTGTGTGTGTGTGTGTGTGTGTGTGTGTGTGTGTGTGCGCTTGTGTGCACGTATATGTGCGTGTGTGCGCTTGTGTGCACGTATATATGTGCGTGTGTTTCTGTATATGTGCGTATGAGTGTGTGTTTATATGTTTGTATGGGAGTGTGTGTGTGTGTGTGTGTGTGTGTGTGTGTGTGTGTGTATTTTTCCCTCTTCCCTCTTTTAATCCAGATCTCTGTCAGATAGTTTGGCAAACATCTCTGTGATCTCACTCGATAGTGTGGCGTTGTGCGCAGATGGTGTCCCGGCGGATCGAAGAACATGGCTGTCCTTGGCATGACACTGCTATACGTCCGTACGGATGCAGCACAGCTGCCTACAAAACCAGAGACAAGCAAGGGAGAGAGAGAGAGAGAGAGAGAGAGAGAGAGAGAGAGAGAGAGAGAGAGAGAGAGAGAGAGAGAGAGAGAGAGAGAAAGAGAAGAGAAAGGCACTAAATTCTCAGTAGAATTCTCTGCTTTCATTTACAGGATTGGGGATATACCAGCATAATTATCACCTTGTTGAAATTCAAGATGTCAGTACTATCTGTGGCTCCGGCAGAAAAAAAAGCAGTGCCTATGGCCATGATAAGAAAGAACAGTCTATCTAGGGAAAGCATACACCATAGTCCTTGAGGGCAGAAAGATCTAGTAGGTTTTAATTCAAGGCAGACTCCTCTCACCTTATGCTAATAATGAACTACCATTCTCTCGGCAAAGCAGGGTCATTACGTAAATCACGTTCACGTTGGGGCCGTAATAAATACATACAGAGAGACTTCTGACCTTCAGAGGATGAAGGGTGAATAAGTCTGACTTATGCAGTCTAGGTTCGTAGGAACACTTGCGTTTCATCTGGGCTCCTGCATAACCTCTTTGAACAAGTGTGTCTGTTTGATGCTGTTCTCTCTCTCTCTCTCTCTCTCTCTCTCTCTCTCTCTCTCTCTCTCTCTCTCTCTCTCTCTCTCTCTCTGCATGCTCCTGGATACTGGATAGAATCTTCTCGTGCTGCAGTTGTTTTAAACACTGCCAACTATTGCTGCACCTTGGAGGAGGGTACTTTCCATCCGTCAAAGCAACTCTCATTCACGTGTAGGTACACTGCTCGTCCACGAGTTTTTGAGAATTGGTAGAATAATATTATATTATAATATTATGTGTGTGTGTGTGTGTGTGTGTGTGTGTGTGTGTGTGTGTGTGTGTGTGTGTGTGTATAAGGGTATGTCCTTTGAGCACCTGAAAGTGCTGGGTCAGGTTGTGAGGAAGCATGTTTTAGTAGACCTACCCCTTTTCCTATTAGAGGCGAGACTTTTTTGGCCCAGTCAAGCCAACTGGGCCGACGTGATTACGGGCCCTCGGCTCTCACGACGCCAAGGCAACCCGAGCCGAGCCGGGCCTCTCTCTCTCTCTCTCTCTCTCTCTCTCTCTCTCTCTCTCTTTTTGTCCAGGGAAGAATGGCGTGGAGCCGGCCTCGACCCAGCCAATTACCCAGCAGCCTGGCGCTCCGGAGACTAGGTGCAGCACGTTAAGGGCCAAGCTTTAAATTGAAACGGGCACAGAAGCAATGTTCCCCGGTGGTGCGCGAGGTGATTAACTTCGAAGGATAACATGGATTACTGCACCCCAACACACATGAGCAGTCAGTGTCAAAGGCATTGATGGTGCACCCCCACCCTCCCCCATCCCCATCCCCACTCCCCCCATCCCCCCATGACCACCAACCACCTCATTCACCCCCACACACACCATCTCTCATTCATCCACTCAACCATTCTACGCTTCACAATAACATACTGTCTCTTCCTCTCAGCTCTCTCTGCATCTCCTCTCTCTATTCTATCGCTCTGTCTCTCCACCTTCCTTCCTTCCTCTCCCTCTTTTCTTCCACAATAGACTTGTTTCACACCTCAACATTCCGAGGTTCTAAAAGCATTCCATGATAGTAAACTGAACATTCTACCATTGAAATGCATTGGATTTATGCCTCTTTCTGACTTGAAAAAAATGGGTAATAATATTTAAAATAAGTCTAAATTCACTTTCTTTCAAATAATACACATTTGAAGCACGCAAATTTGGAGGTCCCGAGTAGATAAAAGTGGTTTTACATTTATGTGCATGAAGCTTCAATTTATTCGGGACCTCCCAATTTGTGTGCTTCAAATGTGTATTATTTGAAGGAAAGTGAATTTAAACATGTTTGAAATGTTATTACCCATTTTTTTCAAGTCAGAAAGAGGCATAAATCCAATGCATTTCATTGATAGAATGTTCAGTTTACTACCATGGAATGTCGGAATGTTCAGGTGTGAAACAAGTCCATTCCTTTCACTGTATTTGGTTCCATTCTCTGCTGCTGCTCCCCTCCCCCTCCTATGTTAACTCAAACTCCATCCATGTTAGCAGGCTTGTGCTTTATTACAGTTCGGCAAGTGTGAAATTGAGGAAGTGTTACCTGGGCATAGGTCTTTTACAGTACATTGCAGATGTGTGTGTGTGTGTGTGTGTGTGTGTGTGTGTGTGTGTGTGTGTGTGTGTGTGTGTGTGTGTGTGTGTGTGTGTGTGTGTGTTAATTTAAAAGGTGCTGAAGTCTCACTGTCAGAGTCAAGGTAAATGATCAAGACAATCCAATTATTCACATTAACGTAATTTCAGACAATTTCGGGCATGCTTTTAAAATGTCTAACCTCTTGAAGACAGTGCTGATAATATAATGAGTAATGACTATTTAAGCGAAAGAACAGAAAAAAAGGAGATAAAATGTGAAACTGTATCCAGTTGACTGTTTGTCAGTTGCCATGGGCTACAAG
>JAODXP020000017.1:32747913-32775413 GCA_027497455.2 Sardinella longiceps | reverse complement strand
CACACACACACTGCTCCCATATAAGGTAAACCAGTACTGGCTAGCATCAGTCCTCGATATCACTATCCATGCCGTCCATAAAATTATAACTGAACTCCCATATCTGAAAAGCGTGTGTCCAAAAACACAAGCTTTTTTTTTTTACCTGTACTGTTTGCATGGTGGATAGGCTATTGATTTTGTGACATAAAGTCACATGAAGCTTTTTCTTAAAACGTTTAATGTAGGTAGGCCTAACACTCTTAATTGGTTTCGCTTTTGATATTTGGAGAGGTGAAAGTGGGTAATTTATTTTTTTTCTAATTAAAAAAAAAGAAAATTCTGTGTTATTTTTCACCTTTACCTTTATCTGCAGTATATTAAAATGAAAAAAAAAGGATATTAAGTACCTTAATCACAATTTACACTTTTTACTGTTACTAAAGTAAATGTTTTTTGAAAGAAGTAATTGTACTTGTACTTGAATACAGCCATACACTGCCTGTACCCTGTATGTGTGTGTGTGTGTGTGTGTGTGTGTGTGTGTGTGTGTGTGTGTGTGTGTGTGTGTGTGTGTGTGTTGAAAAGCAGTGGTATGAGGGCTGATTTGAGAAGTGCGAACTGAGGCAGTGTGGAGCATCATTGATATTCCACGGAGCTGCTAACCACATTCAGGAAATAAGGGCTTGCCCATAAAAACTGCATTATAAGGAGCTGGCACCAAACAGGACACAACACCCTGTCTGTGTGTGTGTGTGTGTGTGTGTGTGTGTGTGTGTGTGTGTGTGTGTGTGTGTGTGTGTGCGTGCATGAACAGAGGTAGGATTTGTATGTTAACACGTGCTTGCATGTTTACATGTAAAATAGATGCTGCATGTGTATGCATAGCAAGTTTAAGACTGGAATTAAATATGAATGCAGTTTGAGTTTTCTGCATACTGTGTGAATCAGTATGTGTGTGTGTGTATATGTGTGTGTGTTTGTTTGTTATCATGCCTGTGAATTTGGCAATGTGGATTACAGAAAAGGAGAATATTTTTGGTTCTCTTCTATTCTGTGTATTCACTTTGTACTCAGTCCAGTGGAGTAGCCAGTGTGACCAGTAGAGATGAGTAGAGATGTATGCGGGAGTGCTGTGATCTGCTTCTCCGTGCAGGAGGGCTGCTGGTCAGTGAAAACGGCGGGCTCCAGCTCGCTGCCTTAACGAGCCAAGCCACCCTGCACCGAGACGACGGGAAAGGGAAGAGAAAAAAGGAGCTACGGTTCCTATTTAGCGATAGGCCGATTGATTTACGAGAGCCTCTCAAGCACAGAAACAGAACACACACACACACACACACACACACACACACACACACACACACACACACACACACACACACACACACACACACACACACACACACACACACACACACACACACAAGTACGCCAGAAAATGAGGCAGTCTACTGGAGGAGGATCGCACATGGCTCAGCGGGCTGTGGAGATTCTTGGATGTCTCCTTTTTGAAATGCACTTCTGATGAGCCTTTGGGCAAATTATGCTGGTCAGTCGAGACGTCAGTGACTACTACTTGCTGGAGTCATGCAGTCTTGCTCAAGGTCTTCAGTTCACAGCAATAGGGAGATCAAGATTCCTCAGGATGTTGAACAGCTTTTGGTTGCCACCTTAGCTGAACTCGCAAATTAAATATTCTAGAGCCTGCGCTGGAATTTTATTATTTATTTCGTATGGCGCCATATTTTTTGCCTCACGTAATTTAACACATGAATATCAGATTTAAAGAAAGCACTTTCATCATGTCAAATATTTAACCTATCTGCTGGGCTGGGGTGGGGAGAGAAATTATTAAGGTGCTTTGTGGTCCTGCCTGCTAAAAGATTATCATTTTATCTGAAAAGAGAAGAAAAAAGGACACATAAAAATTCAAGCCCCTGAAAAAGCCATTTATAAGCAGCAGTAATGTAATTCCCACTCCGCCATGGGCGAGCCAGTGGAACCGTGCTCGACTTCCCATCTTTCATAGCCCTTGTTCTGGGACCGCCATTGGAATACATTATCCCTAATGAATATGGCGCTCCTCGGGTTTTGTTCAACAAAAGCCACCGCAAACGCGCAAAGACTGAAGAAGGAGACACCTCTGAGACATGCACAGCCTCTGACCGCTTGTCTTCCAAACATCCCCATCACGACACACACACACACACACACACACACACACACACACACACACACACAGTACATTTTTTTCCTCTTCCCTCCATTTTTTCATACTTTTGCTCTTCTAGTTCTCCCTGGCTGGCCAGCTTTGTCCACATCGCTGAATATCATCTATATTTGTCCTCCAGTCATCTTTTTTTCTCTCTCTCTCTTTTTCTCTCCCCCTCACTCTTTCTCCCTCCACTGCCCTCTCTGTCTCACTGTGTAATTACGCTTGGCACAGCGGGGAGGGTCAAAACTTCAAAAGTTCAATTTAGGAGTAATTCAGTCACTTCTAAGAGACAGACACTCACAGCTATAAGTTGAAAACGCTGCCGCAGTTGTCATCCGTCGGATCAAGCGGGCAAAAAAAAAGGGCGATGAGGACATACAATACCTTCAGGGTTACAAGTTCTAAAATGTCTGGAAAAAGAGAAAGAAGGACAAAAACAACAAACTGCTCAGTAGCCGAGGCTCTTCTGGCACTCCAGGCTTTGTTCTTCGCCCTCCAGTAAGCCTGGCGAGGGGTGAGAATGAATGGACTGCGCCAAAGAGCGAGCTGTTCCACGGGCAGCGGCACTGGAGGAAGAGGGGGAGGAGGGGGAGGAGGAGGAGGAGGAAGTCGCTGGCTCTCGGCTCTCCCACCGTCCTCTAATTGATTCGGCCATAAAAAGAGACTCTGTGGAAGTTCAAGCGCGGGCCTCTTCATCACTGTGGCCTACTGTTGGCATCAGCGGTGAACGGCCACCCCCCCGCCCCCTACACACACACACACACACACACACACCCAGACACACATACACTTACCCTCTCGACATGCATGCACAAACACACACAGACTCATACTCCCCTTTCCTTACTGTTGTCCTTTATGTACTGAACCTCCATACTGCCTCACACTGTATTTCTTTAAAGAAAGCTGGTTGGTGGTGCTAGATGGTGGGTGGTGGATGGTGGTGGGGAGAGGGGATTAAAATGGCCTTACCCACCCACCCATCTCACTCTCCCTTGAGGGATGATCATTTCAGGCACTGTTGGGGGTGTGCGTGTGGAGGGGTCTATGCTCTCCCACACGACTCCAAATTAAACACAGGCGGGAGCGACATCAAAAACGCACTTAAAGACGGGCAAATGTGCCTATGACTGTCTCCTTTCTTCCCTCGCCCCCACCAGATCTAAATCCATTCTGAACAGCCACATCAAAATAACGGTTTAGAGGACATTTCAGATAATTGCACAGCTGTGTGTTTATGTGGGTCTACTCAACAACCCCCCCCCACCCTTCCCTTCCACACACACACACACACACACACACACACACACACACACACACACACACACACACACACCCATCCCCTTCCCTGACATTTCTCATGGAATCCTGCCATCGAGTACAAGAATGCTGAAGATGGTGTCAAGTCACACTGAGTATACAGGAGAATGAGTCTCCTATTAGAAGCATTTTAGGAGTCTACCATATCAGCTGTGTCTCTAAGGCATGTTAGCAGGCATACTGGCAAGTTATAGAGATCTCATGTCCAGCCATCAAAGAGAATATATTATTCATTTGTATTATTTGTATATTTATGTATATATTCATATAGGCTATATTACATGTATATATATTAATCAATTCATTTGTTTGTTTATCTATCTGCATCTATTGTGGGAATTTTGAATTTTCTAAACCAATATAACATGGAGCTATACTCTCATTCTGGTGTAATAATCAATTAGATCCAAGCCCATGTCATAATAGTTTAGAAAATCACCACATTTCATTTTCTGTCCAACGTGATGTCGGTTTTTGATACACCCTGTAATTACAAGTTTTAAATAAGAAAAAACATCGGAATTCTGGGACACAGATGCTATGGGTGAAATGCTAAGTGACACCTATGGATTAAATGATTCAATAACCTGAGGCTAAAAACACTACCGTCAGAATGAGACAAAGACTGGAAGAACTAAAGAAAGGTACAAGTCAATTGATTAAATGAAGAGGTGGTGGACAATCTAGCCAAAATGGTGGTGTATTCCTTTAAGTTGTCTGAGATGGAAGATACTAATGTATCTTTCTCACAAGGACATCAGTCTGCCCAGTCCATGTCAGGTTTAATGAATATGGACACCAAGATATTTAAAACTCTTCACCCTCTCCCCACTTGAGATTCATTAATATTAAGGGGCTGGGAGACCCTTTGCTGATTGCGTCCAAAATCCATGAGCATCTCCTTTGTCTTTAGGAGGAGGTTGTTATATTGACAGCAGAGTGCTCGTCTGCCTACTTCAATTAAACAGGCCCTATGCAACAACATTCGCTTGATTTACCTTCATTTAACAGGTTAAGAGTCATTGTGACTTTATGGGCCGATTGGTGGTTTCGACTTGCCCATGTGTATGTGGGTGGAAAGAGAGAAAAAGCAAAGTTCAGTCTGCAAGCTGGGGTGCAGTCACACAGAGCTGTAGGGAAAGCTCTGTAGATGTAAATGTGAGCACAAATCTGGTTCAAACCAGGGAACAACAAAGGAATGGCCAGGCCTTCTTTGGGGCCTTTAAAGGTGCTCTACCACGCTAAACCGTTTTTATCTGTTGTTTTTGATATATGACAGATCTATATATGAGTTTGACGTGTGGTGCATGTGAAAATTGATTATTGTCTTCACCATGTGCAGTAGCCAATGAAAATAAATTAATAGAGAAATCAGGACAATTCAAAAACTAAGTCACTGCTATCAAGCCTGATTTGATCACCCACTTTCACATTTATTCACTTGGTGCAAAGCGTCTGAAACATCTCCATTGGCAATCGTTTCCTCCCTAGAGGGCGTTATGCGCTATGCAATGTTTTGAAACATTTTGCAACAGTTTGTATATCAGCGCATATAAAAAATATTTTGTCATCATAACTCAAAGTTAGTGACATCCAGGTTCAATATTGCTTCTCACTCTGTTTGCTGAATTTGGTCCACACAGATCTGTGTCGGTGAAAACCAAACTGCATTACATGCCCTGACTATCTGGAGGAAGGAAATGAAATAAGTGGAGCCAGTAGACAGCGTTCACCAGGCTAATTGCTGTCAAGGAATGCCTCAAAACCATCAGTGGATGAATCATTACTTTATCCATGCTATCCTCTATTTGATTTAAACAGAAAACAAACTATGATGGACCATGAAATAAAGATAACATGCAACACCTTTTTAGTTTAGCCTTTTTAGCTTAGCCAGGAAATTATGGCCAAATGGCTACAGTAAAATTTTGGAGAAGCCCATGATTATCTGTGGGTCCAGCACATTTTGAAAAGAATGACTTGTCATCTTAAGTGGATTCAGCAGACATGATAACTTTTGGCTAGCCTGCAATTAACTAGAGGCTAAGGCTAGTCATGTTGGCTAGTGTCTAAGAGTAGCCTTTATCCTACTCTTTACTTGTGTCGCATCCTACATGTACACATGACAAGCTTACTGTGCACAGTGTGATTAAAAATGATGGTGAATACTAACGTTGATCTGTGAAGGCTTTGAGGACTCATCCTAGAATTCCCTCTGGTCCTACCATTTATCCGATGTTCTGATAGTGTGTGCACAGATGATGTCTTCAGATGATGTACACGTTATGCCGCTGAGTGGCATCAGGTGTGTGTGTGTTGAAGTGTGCATAAAAAGCATCCAGGTCATCTGCCAGCTTTGGTGCTCATTATGGAGGAAGTGGGAGACTTATAGTTTGTCATCTTCCTGTCCTTCCAAGCCCTACCCACATGACTCTAAGATCAGATTGTTCAAACCTGGAATGGATCTTCTCCCCATAGCGTGTTTTCGTTTCCTTTAACACTCCCCAAAGACTGTAAGAGGACGCATTGTACTCCTCCATATTCTATGTAAGTCTGGAGCTGTATGCAGCAGTTCCTTTATTCAGAGCATCACATGGAGTGTTTTATCCACGCTTTCTAGTTTGGGTATGTCTTCATGGTGATTTTGGGTAGCGTAATCCACTAGCTTTCAGATAAACCCCACCACTGCTTCCTTGAATTCATTATCTTAGCTACATCTGAACACCACATCCCATGCAGGCTTCAATGCTCAACGCATCCTGAAAAGGAATCTCTGATTGCTTGGTCCAATATGCATAGCTGGAGGTTCACATTTTAGGCATATGGGATACTGCTGCAGGATCTAATTTGTCCAATGGGGGTAGTGATTGAACTTTATATTCGTCCTTGAATCAAGAGCAGATGCAGTTTTGCATCAAGTGTTCTCTCCCCTCTCATGTTACGTGTGATGTGCTGATAAAGATTTGCATCATCTTGCAGGTCTTGTTAATCTCCATTCACTATAAAAGCGGCTTCCAAGTGTTTATTCTGGTCTTGCTGAGGACATCATATACTCTGGTGCTCGGTCTCCTAAAAGAACCGTACATCAATGGTACTCCAATTGCTCTCCAATGTTGCTTTGTTAATCTAAAGGACATACTCCTATATCACAGTCCTCATTCAGGAGCATAGACAGAGACTTGGAACACACAATGACCATTTCAAGAATAACCAAAAACAATTAGGCCTACATACATTTCTGAAAACGAAAAGCTAATTTCATATAAACACATAAGAGTTTGATGTACAGTATCAAATCCTGCTAACTGATAACATATGTTGGCCAGTCCCAAACATGCAGGGTATGCATCCATTGTAGGCAACCAATGCATCCAAATATATGAGAACACAGGACTAACAAAATTGTGCATGTCCAAGGGATGATGTGTAGAAAGGTAGACATTTTGCACAAAATATCATCAAAATAGTTTTAACGCTCATAGAAATTATATATAAATAAGCATTGTCAATATGATGTAAATACACATCTATTTTGGCACCACTCTCTCTTTTAAGATAACACCATCAGAAGTGAAAGAACGCTAAAAGGAAAGTTTCAAAGTCTTTCTGTTTAGGCTTCCCGTTACTCCCTTTGAAATTTAATCAAAGGAGAAATAAACTCTATTAGACTGCATTACTCTTTCAAATTCTATCAGATCAGAAAATGTCAGACGCTTGTGGTAAGAAAAGACCATTTTAGATAGAGCTAATATTGTCACACAGCTGGCACACACACAAAAAAATTACCCAAAGAGAAAGAATCAGTCAATTATGCTTACGTCCCAAAAGAGAAACATCTTGCTGAACAGCTAAGAGCAAAAAACAACATAGTACAGTTGGACTTCAACACCTTCAGTTTATTTCAGTTAGGTCTGATATGACTCCATAAAGACCTTCATGTCTAAAATGATTTCCTATGAAGCTGTTTAAAGAGGGTGTGAAAATGGTGTCTATGCAAGTGACATGGTGTTGCATTAACAACTAAAGATGAAAAAGAGACAAAGAAACTAAAATCCTTACTCAATCCCTCTCTCTCTCTCTCTCTCTCTCTCTCTCTCTCTCTCTCTCTCTCTCTCTGTGTGTCTGTGAAGGACTGGCTTCCGCACAGGCCACCGGCTCCATCTCCTGTCTCAATCAGCCAATTTTAATTTCCCAGCTAATTAGCTGCCCTCTGCAATCTGTCAGCACGTGGATCTATGGCCTTGCCATCTAATAGGACCAGGGTGGGTGACCCTGCTCTGTGCGGTGCCAGTGAGCGCGAGAGAGGCCAGAGCAGGCTGGGTTAGCCCCACGGCCCTGGGCCCCGGATTAGCTGACTCATTTCTCTGAGATGGGAAAGAGAGAGAGAGAGAGAGAGAGAGAGAGAGAGAGAGAGAGAGAGAGAGAAATCACTGTATGTTTGAAACTGTCAGCTCGCATACTTAAACTTTTTGGGTAAGAAAAGGGCGGGGGAGAGGCTGAAAGAAATGCGTTGTGAATGTTAACTAATGCAGTCTATGTTACTGCTATGAGATGTGTGTTCATTATAGAGCTTGGGCTCATGGTCACAGTTCAGAGAGGCATGCAGCTCATCAGTGGAGTTTAGAGGCTAGCTTGAGGGACAGAATATTTATGGCGGAGCACACATCATAATTCATCTAACAAAACCTATACAATTAGGAAACATAAATAACTAGATGTCAACTAACAAGGTAGTGTTAATGGGCTTTTCTTTTAGTCTCGTGCATAAGGCAAAAAACGTGATAAGATAAAGATATACTGCCGTTGACTCAGAAGCATAAAGAAAGTGTTTGAAAATATAAAAAAATCAAAAATATGTATTGCCTTAACACATTGATTTCCCATTATCCGTGGTTATACTGAATTAGTGCTTCTGATGTATGATTTCCATTGTACACATTTCTAATGACATTAATAATGTTCAGTATGCTGCCACATGCTTTTTTCTCATATAATTGTATGTTTATACAACAATTGTCATGCCTATTCTCAAATGAGACCTCACATGATGTCACCTTGTACATGGAAAGCATCATCAAACAGACAAAACTAACAGAAAGAATGATAAATTGCACTCACCATGACAGATGGACAAACACTGTCATAAATATTATTAATGCCTGGTTGAATGACACGTTTTGAAGGGGAAAAAGATTTATTATCCACAAGCAATACATTTTTAATGTGACCCACTAAGACACAGTAAACTGACAAACTGGATTACAGGAAAATCTAGGGATTTTTTTTTTTTTAACTATTTTTTTTTTTTTTAATTAAACCGTGACAAATTACTGCAAGTACACATACAGGATACTAAGAGTAATTTACTCTGTTTCTATGGTGGCAGAGAATTCTAACTTACTTAGAGAGAAAACATAATTGAATGCAATGATTTGTTTCTTGTGTGCTCACTCCATACTTAAGAAATCAATATGGTGATGTATTCAGTGGTCTTTTCTCAGAAAATGGGGTCTCAGGAGCGGTGGGAATTGTGGGTGACCCCATTATCCCTAATTCTAGAAAATATTATGAAATGCAAAATAGGGGCGATTACTACAGGTATATTCTGCAGAAGAGAGCTTTGAAGAAAATAGCATCTCTGCCACCTGAGAATATTGAGAACACTGAGAATTTCATCTTCTTCTTTTTCTTCCTTTTTTTTTGTACTATTAATATTCTTGATTGGTGTGACAGCCAGCTTTCATACACCGAGGGGCTTTTTTCTACCTTTTTCTACCCACCTGCACTCTACATATTTGTTGGACCTTAAATCTTAAATAAATAAAGAAACTAAGAAAAAATGGTTGTTAATTCGCCAGTCTATTCTCCAGTGCATCACTATATGAAAAGATGAATACTTGTGTTCCATTCTTGCACTTATGTGGCACATTAGTCTAACCACTAGACTACAGATGTGATGGCAGGAAGTGAGGAGGCAGTGACTGTGACTGGGCGCTGGAAAAGACTGCCACTGCCAGAGCGAGAGTGCCATGACTGTGACGGGGCATGAAATCTGTCCTCTCCACTCTCCTCTCTTCCATGCCCCTGCATCAACGTCACAACACCGTTTCGTTTGCATGGAGGCCTCTCCTTGATGCAGATCTCTCATGCAGACAGACACAGGACATGCCCTTTGAGTAAACAAGGAGTCTCTCTCTCTCTCTCTCTCTCTCTCTCTCTCTCTCTCTCTCTCTCTCTCTCTCTCTCTCTCTCTCTCTTTCTCTTTGTTTCTCACACAAGCACAGACCATAGACATTTACAGGCATGGAAAGGTCAGGGGAAAGGTTATGAATGTGGTTAGTGTTGAGCTTTATGAAAACAAACACCTGGAAGTGTACTTCTTTGACAGTCTTCACATGTCGTCTTCTCAAAAAAATCCACCTAAAAGAAACCCCTCCTCTGTGGACCACAATGCAATGGCACAGATTCAATCTCATCCTAAATTAAATTCGCTCCCAAAAACTGCATTATAACGGGAACAACATATCAGATTACCTCACAGCTTCAAGTAGCCTCAGCCCCTCTCTGCCTTTGAGTTAAGAAAAAAAGAGTGGAAAAAAGGAAGGCCAAAAAAAAAAAAAAAAAACCTTTACTGAGACAAACGCAGCGATAGCAGCTCAAATATTTATCTCATGCTAGAAACCCCAAGTACTTGTTCGTTTATTCGCTCGCTCGCTGGTGCTCTCTCTCAGAGCACATCTGACTCCATCTTCTTCCTGATGCATCTGGTCCTTCAGGGGTGCCTGTGCAGAGACGCCTCCGGAGCGACTGATAACAGACTCTGGCTAAATCAAACAGGCCCCTGATAACAAGACCCTCAGCTCACCACCGGCTATCTCCTTGAAAATGGCTGGGTAATTGAAGCGGCTTGGGAACGCGGCTGAAGCCCCACCATCCAACCCTGAGACCCAGAGGCCGGCAAAGAGAGAGAGAGAGAGGGAGAGAGAGAAGATCAGGGCACGTCTGTTCATTATCCAGTAACTGACGCAAGGCCGCAGTAAGCAAAAATTGCATGTTTTTTTTTTTTTGTTTTTTTTTCCTTTTTTTTTTCCCGGAACCATTATTTTCTTGCCCACATTTCTCTGTGAGCATCGTTCATTAGATGTCGTCTGCAAACTAGCGGTCGTTCATGCATGTAGAAAACGTGTGGTGCTGTGTGTCGGATAAAGCGTCTCAGACATTGTGCAGGGATGTAAGAATCCTTTGGAACCACAAGGCAGCATGCAGTGTACAAAACCCTTAATTATCTGCACGCCTCCGTCAATGACACACGTCAATGGTCAACGTCAATAAGCAGAGCGCCGACAATTGCCTGCAACATGATCAGGCTCATCAATCATTCGGAAAAGCCTGATAACCGTTTCATGTCTTTGTGCAGAGACAAAAGACCTCAAGTTTGCGTGCGCGTGAAATATAGGAAGGAAAGCCCTCCCAGGCAAACATAATCCTGACATGAACATACCAATTTAGCACAGTTAGATTTCTCAATATTCGGTGTCACAATTCAAAATCACTGCCGGCAGGTTACATTCTCTCATGTATACTCGAATCAAACCATATAATTATCTCAGTGTCATTCCATGTTTTTCACTAAACATGATGTCAAAAGGAATGGGCTTCTGATAGCTTTTAGCCCATTTGGAAATCAAATTGCTCATATGTAGTGGGCTTGTACAACAACTGTCGTTGCCCTGGTGCATACACACACACACACACACACACACACACACACACACACACACACACACACACACACATAGATTTAGAGATAGATTTCCATTCCCCAAGTCAATGTCATGAGTCTATACCCTAGCTGCACCCATCCCAGGGTATTAACTGATGTGGAGTAGTAGAAAGACTTCAGATTATTATTCATATTCTGGACAAACCAGGCAGTGCATGAAAAAAAGAGGATCATTTTTGGACTTTTCTGTGTGTCTGTCCCCCCTGTGCCGGAGCACAAATTGCGGTGTTGTAAATCCTAATCGTGCCCACTGTGTTGCTGGAATAGCCGCTCGGAGACTTCCAGGCAGGCCATAGAGGTGGAGAAAGCACACACACAGGCGTCCCATTAGCCTCCTTCAGTCCCATGGCCCTGGCAGCAGCACAATCAAACCAGCGATAAACAGCGTGGATGGAACAGAACGACTCACTCTGTGCTCCCCTCCCCTCAATCCACCTCCACCCCCACATCGTTCTCCCCTCCCATTCCTGGCCCCTCTCTCCCTCTCCAACGTCCCACCTACCCATTGCCGTCCCTCGCCGTGGACAGTGAATATTTCCCCTGACCGTCAAAATTAGCATTTAAATGGTAAACAGACAGCGAGCCGAGGGTTTTTTTTCTTCTGTTGGGGCCGAGGCTGATTTCTCTCATCCATGCGTGTCTTGTTTTCAGACAGGCTGGAGAACGCCACGCTGGGGTCTGGATTGAGGTGAGGTGTGGGGCGAACATCAAACGAATCGCCTCGGAAATAGATTAGCGGCAGAGCAGCCGGTCAAACAACACAATTTGCCTGGTGAGGATAACCCGTGCTAATGAGGGTCAGCACACACGGGAATCAAATCTAGCTGGATTTTTTTAGAGATGCACGGCCACGTCCTGCCATGAGCTTTTTGTGCAGCCCCAACAGCCAGTGCCAGTGGGAGTTGGTAATTACTTGATCAATTGACGTCATTGATTAGACACTAGGGTCAGTCCACAGGTTTTCACCCAACCTTTGTTTTTTTTTTTTATAGAAATCAGCTTGAAACCTTGACTGCAAAAATGAATGCTGGCCCTTTTCATCGCACAGGCTGTTTTAGGCTTTGTTTTACAGCAACACAACACCACAAAAAGACCATGAGCAACTGGCGTAAACAATGACAGTTAAAAAGCTAATGGAACCCAAAGGTAGACATTATGAGCTATAGGTCTGGTTCAAAACAAACAATTTATCTAAAGACTATTTTTAACAGTCCAAAATAAGTTGATCGCCAATTCCCCATTCAAGGCAGGTGCAAGCTTTTGGCAGTAATATAGCACAATCTAACTTTAACATTTATATGAAATACGACTTGTCTAATATAAGCTCTTATCTTCCACAGATGAATTGGAGGGCAGGTGAGGCTGGAAGATAATATCCACATAATATAAAAATGTTAGAGGTTAAAAGATAGCCTTACATCATAATAAATCTTATTTTAGCTAACATTTGAACCCTTCGAAATAAATGCAGACAAACGGCAGCAGCTGAACACAAAGCATATTATCTCCTCAGAGAATAACCATGACATGTTCTCCCCATGCGGGTCATTTCATCAGCTATTCAGATTTTTTTTCCATCCATGCCTCCTATAGTTGTGACGTAAGAGGTTTAAGGAAAAAGGGGGGCAGGATAACAAAAGTCATTTGTAAATGATCTTGTCAGGCTTAAGTCTGAGGCATTCACCACACTGACTGCTCGGGCAATCTTAAACAGCGAATCCTTTCGCCGTAGGCTTGGATGTATGTATGTTACTAATCCACTTATGAGACCTCTCTACCAAAGGAGAGGTGTGGGCACAGGAACCAGAGAATGCAAAAGATTCTGCTTAAGGCGTCCATTTTGATTAAAGACAGTCTCTAGACGAATGGAGGCCTGGAAATATTGACACTCGAAGCAGAATAATAATCATTGCAATAATTGTATTCAAAAGTGGCATGTTGAAGAAAATGACAATGTATGAGGGGTGACCAAACATGCAAAACCAATAGCTAGGCATGTTCTGCAGTCCCCTCCCTCCCTCCCTCCCTCTCTCTCTCTCTCTCTCTCTCTCTCTCTCTCTCTCTCTCTCTCTCTCTCTCTCTCTCTCTCTCTCTCTCTCTCTCTCTCTCATCTCACACACACACACACACACACACACACACACACACACACACACACACACACACACACAGACAAATCCACTGCATAATGTTGCCATCCAGCACACAGGACCTTAGCAGACTGACTCCTACGGAGATTTCTCCGGCGGTGCCAAGTGTAAAGGTAAGACTGCCAGAATCCATAATCCAGACAGCTCTAGACAGGTCCTTTCCCTGCTTTTGACTGTGTTCAGATCAGTGTTTTTAACCCGAGACAGCCGCATTTCCCTTTTCTGACTGAGCTCACAGCAGCATTTCACCACTGTTCCACCTCCCCCAATGTTCCTCTGCAAGTGAGTTGATGCGGACCCTGTGGAGAGGAGTTGTGCACTGCTCCCATTCTGCCCATCAGAATAACTCTCAGAGAGGAACATGTACCGGCATATGCGAATATGCGAACACAAACATTCACACACACACACACACACACACACACACACACACACACACACACACACACACACACACACACACACACACACACACACACACACACACACACACACACACACACACACACACACACACACACAAACATGGACATACACGCACACACACACACAAATAATCACACACACACACACATGCGCCCAGACACACTTTATACACAAACTCACACATGCACACAAAGACACACACAAATAAACACACACACACACAAACACACTCTCACCTGCACACACAAAAGCGAATGCACAGACACACACACACACACACAAACACACACTCTCTCTCTGTCTCTCTCTCTCACACACACACACACAGGTGGGCGCTTATGCATATGCATGCATTGAATCGTCCTCATACACCAGTGCTTTCCCTTGTGTGCTCCTGCACACTCACACATGCATCTGCCTGCACGCACTTCCCAAAACACTCATTAACACTCTCCACATCAGCGCAAACACACACACACACACACACACACACACACACACACACACACACAAAACACACATCTATAGATGTGAGACAACACATTTGCACCTTAGCTACTTACAGTAGCACATGGACACCCCTCAGCTATTTGCAAGGTAAAGAAACAAACAAACACACACACACACACACACACACACACACACACACACACACACACACACACACACACACACACGTACAGGTACATACATACACACCTGGCTGCACAGCTTACATGGGATTTGACACCTTCACCTTTCCACCTTTTGCCGACTCCACCACCTTCCCCCACAGAGCCACACGTGTGTGTGTGTGAGAGAAAGAGAGAGAGAGAGAGGGGAAATAGAAACACACACACACACACACACACACACACACACACACACACACACACACACACACACACACACACACACACGTACTGACACCCCAACACAGAGAGTGTAAAATTGCTGGCAGGGGAACGGACTGGAGAGGTGACCCAGATGATGAGCAGTGGAAAAGGCAGAGAGGAGGAGCAGAACAAGAGGAAAAAAGAGGAAGAGAGAAAAGGGGAGGGAGGGGGGGGGGGTTTGGGGGGTAAGAGGTGTTAACACCTCTAGAGGGATTGCTGTGTCCTACAGCACTCTGACCGACAAATCTTTACATCTCTATCCTTCCCTCCCTCTTTCCCACACTCTCTCTCTTTCTCTCTCTCCTTCTTTCTCTATCTCCCTCCCCCTATCTGACACCTTTCATTTACACGTCTAACTCTGCAAATGCTTCCGGCGTCTTCCACGCAGGCGGGGGGCAACCCAAGCATGTCCGTCAGCTTCAGCACAGGGGAGAGAGGGCCTAGGCCATTCTCATTACATTACAGTGACTTGCTTTGTGGATATTGTATTCCCATGTCCACCGTTTTACGAGTCATTTGAAGACATTTGAAGATTTCATAGCTTTTTTTTAAGTGTCAGATTGTTACCTTAGTAATGCTGCCTAGCACTGCCATAAACTTCTCATTTACAATTTACAACTCTCGAAATACAAGTTATGAAGTGCTAAACACCTACACTAGCCCCCATTTACCACAATCATCTCTGCTGAGTGTTAAAGGAATAGTCCACCTCTTTATGAAAATTGGTTTTTCATCTCCTTACTCTGAGTTACATATGTGGGTAAAAATATTTTGGTCTCATTGCTTGTGTTTTCCTAGCATGGCATTACCAATTTTCCCCATTTTTTAGCTTTTTAGCTTTTTTAGCAACATTGCGCTGGAATGCAAAGTTGCCAGATAGCAATTTTTTGGCTACTTTCCAGTAAGCTAAAGGTAAAATTTGGGTTGCCAGACTAAGACAACGCATGCACTGACACCAAAATGCTCTTACCCAAATATGTAACTCCAGGTAAGGGAGTGAATAGCCAATTTTCATAAAGAGGTGGACTAAGTCTCCTGTCCACCCCTTGCCCCCCTGCCATTAACCACCCATCCGCCCTTTACGTAGTGGAGGACGACCAACTTCACCGGAGGCCCATACCAGGATCATCTCTCCTCGTAGATGCCTCGGGATGGTCCCTCCCTCAATGGCCTCCCTGATGAACTCTACCTAAATAACGATGAACTTTATCTGATGAACTAAATGCTGTCCTACCATTGGTTCTATCCACTGACTCTTCCATATGATTGACAGCTCTTCAAACTACAGTATGCCTGACTACTATCTAATGCCTTCAGATAAGATTCTGTACTAATGCTACTATGTTACTTAGCTACTCAGACAATATTTGGTACTCATGCTACATTGTTACTTAGTAAAGACCACCACTAGACCACTGATTGTATGGGTACGTCATTGGGCCCTAGGCAGGTGGGTTGAACCCAGGAGGCGTGGATCTGCCCAAGGGTTCTTCCTAAAATGAATTACTACAAAAAGAAGTGAGCTTTTCCTTGCCCCTGTTACTCATGGGTGCTCCTCCTACTGTCTGTGTAGCGCCACAAGGCAAATGTTTTGTATTTGCCGCTCTACAATTAAATTGAATTGAAGAATATGGAATGATGGCATTAAAAGGGTTGTATGTTGTTACTACTGTAATAACAGTAATTTCTTGACAAGGATGCCTACATTAGATAACAAAAAGTATTCTTACTGCCATTGTGAGCAAGTTCACATGAATATTTCAACTTATTTTCACAGATTATTCTGACACCAAAAGAATGCACCAAAAATCACTCATCAGAGCCTGCAGAATCACCCTTGTCCACACTGAGAAATGCATACAAGCACATAGTGGGCTTATGGGAAATGTAGTTCTGAGAAAAAATAACCATAGGAGAATGTTTATTTCAACACCCTTAGAACATACAGTACTGTACCACACTACTTGTGCAGTCAGCCAGGTCACAGAGGGGTTAACACTATAATGGGAAGATGCTGAAAAATGTGTCAAGACTTTTTCTGTCACTTGTGCTTGGGAAAGCAACAAGGAAAGTCATTATAGCCTTTGCAGTTTTCATTATGGTTTATATTAAGTCTGTATATTTAATTAGGCACATTTGTGGTGTTTACTCATGCCTAATTTATGTATATACTATAACCTCCAGATTTGTTGGGAAATGCTCCAAAGCATGACCAATTTGAAATGCCAGGGTGACCACAAATTAACCTGTGTGTTACCCGTAATGATGCAGGATAATCCGTCAGCATTCCTTCTCTGGCCACTAGGGCCACTACACATCCTTACCAGAGACATATTTCAGAGAGTCACATTGTAAAATATGTATAGCCACCACAGGGTCATTCGTTTCCCCATCCTCTCTATTTGAAAAATAATAAGAACAAGTAAGCTAGTCGATGCACGTCTGAAGAAGCCCCCTGTTATTTCATCCCCACTGCTTCGCACACTGTAGAGCCAGTGCTTGGTCCTACTCAAGGTCCACCGAAATGGCTATCAGTGTGCAGTGCAGCAGAGAAGAAACCTGACCTGTATATTTAAACAGACAATCAGGTATATGAAGCATCACTCATGGAGGGAGAAATACAGGTACATGCACTTTGGTTTTAGAAGAATGTCTGATGGCTGTCTATTCATTATTCAAACCTTCACTTTTTTTTTGTACTTTCTCCAGGCAGCATAGCTCAGTTCAGACCTTAGTTTAAAAGTAGTGTTCACACTTTTTCATTCTACCTCTCAAGGCTTTTATCCAAGACAAGCCTCATTTTGTACACATTGAAATTTTTATGTAAAATATTGGCTACCGTTGACTGGAAAACTATTAGAAACAAAGAAAAGGAATCTGTGCTTTATACTACATATATTTGAATGTAATCTATCAAATATATTGTTTGTTTGTTTGCTTGTTCATTTTTCAACAGCACAACACAGCACAACAGTTACAACATATTATCAGCTTGCTGATGGTGTGTCATACCAAAATGTTTATTTAACTGCATCAATTTATCGCAAAAACACTTCAAAAATTGTATTGCTGAAAATTAGTATATTTTTCATTACTCCAAGTAATTATGGTAAAACAGATCAGTGTTCCTCTCATTGACATATCTCCAAATGAATGGGCATGTTCCAAAAACAAGTCCTGCTTTAGCATACTGTTATGCCTTTTTTATTTTTTATTTTTTACAAAACCTTGTTTCAGAGCTTCAGATTCAGAGCTTGGAAGGCATGTAATTCCAAGAATGCAGAATCTATAGGCTACAGAATATGTGCTGTATATAATACAGGGAAAATCTCTCTCTCTCTCTCTCTCTCTCTCTCTCTCTCTCTCTCTCTCTCTCTCTCTCTCTCTCTCTCTCTCTCTCTCTTGCACACATATTCTCTCTCTCCACCATCCTGGGAGATGGGGGCCAGGGCGACGAGAAGGAAGGAAGCTCGGCGATTGAAATATTAATACGGCATCATCGCAGGGGAAGAACCACAAACACTGGAGGCATTTCCACTTTCCTCAGCAAACACTGCCGTGCACAGGAACCCAGCCAGCTCGTGCCTGCCTGCCTGCCTGCCTGCCATCCAGACATCCCCGCGCCCCACAGTCATGGGCCCGCTTCAGAGCAGGTGTTACGTAAAGGGAGACAGCGCTGCATTCTGGGTAGCTGATAGTGCAGCGCCCCTCCAGGGAAACTGTGGATTTGGGTAAGGGTGAGTGAGGACAGAGCCAGATGGAGTGAGAAAACAGAGAGGGAGAGAGAGAGAAAGGGAGAGTGAGAGAGAAAGAAAAGAGAGAGGGAGAGAAAGACAGAGATGAAGGTATGAATATCAGGGGGATGAGGTGGCTAACAAGGGAGTTGTGAAAGTGGAAGAGATCTATAGGGGAGAAATGATAGAATGACATTGACACAGAGAGAGAGAGAGAGAGAGAGAAATGAAAGAAAATAAAAGGAATCAGAAGGATCGAGGGAACAAGAGACTGGGCAAAGTGGAAGAGAAAATAGAGAGACAGAGACGAGAGAGTAGAGCCAGAAAAGAGAAGCCAGGGAGTCCAAGGGAGAAAAAAGGAAGAAAGAGAGTATGAGGGAAGAACAAGAAGAAGGATAGAGGAGGGATGAAAAAACAAAAGAAAGGAGAACAGAATGAAAGGGAGAGGAATGTAGACAGATAGAACAGAGAGGAACACAAACATATGAAGAGAGCGAGAAAGAGAGAAAGACAGAACGAGAGAGAGGTTGTAGAAAAAAGCTTTATCAAAACTGCTGTCTGAGTTCATCTCTCTGCCGTCAAAGTCAGGGGCGCCTGTCCTCTCGTGGCACTGCACCATTGCCTTGGGCGCTGGGTCACTGTTTTTGTGTTTTCTTCTTCTCTCTCTCCCTCTCTCTCTCTCTCTCTCTCTCTCTCTCTCTCTCTCTCTCTTTCTCTCTCTCATACACTCTCTCCCTCCCTCTTTTGTATCAGAGGCGCATGAAGCCTTTGTGCCAACATGGAGGTCTGTTCTGGGGAATTCGCAAATGTCTCAATTCTCTGGGCCCCCTGTGCCGGTGTCAGCTCGCGTTTCCCTCCACAGATTTTCCCGCTCTTGCATCAGCGCCTCTCTCGATGCCCAGCGGGGCCCGAAGGCTCCCAGGGCGCCGCCACAAACCATGCCCCACAATTACAGTTACACAATTACTGTAAGAGCCTGCCGAATCAGGTCAACTCTCTCTCATGCACAGAGAAACAGAACAAGAGAAAGAGGGAGAAAGAGAGTGATAGAGAGAGAGAGAGACAGAGGGAGAGAAAGTGGATTATGACATAATGTACTGTGGATTCTGGGTAGTTTACAGAAAAATTACCTGTGGGGCACCTGTGTCCCTATAGTCGTGATGGAATGGTGCTGTATAGTATTTTACCTGCTCATTTAACAAAATCGTTTCGTTGAATGAGTCGTAAAGAGGTCATTGTAGAGATGAATACAAATTGGACCTGAGGAGAAAGTTTGATGACATAAGAAACAGACACCCACACAGTGTAAGTTTTGCAGATAGTTTCATTGGCAGTATGGAACTAGCAACCCCCTAATCCATACCGAAGTCCCTCATTTTGGTGCATTTTGTTTGCGGGGAGGCTGTGTTGGCTTACGTAAGGCCGCATCCATCGCCCTCACTGAGGGGTCAGGATCCCATCTCCTCCCCCTCCCCATGTGAGAGAGGGAGAGAGAGAGAAAAAAAGAGAGGGAGTGAGAAAGAGAGAGAGCACCATACCACGAGGAGCGGGACCATGAGAAAAGAACACTGCAGTGAGGCAGATAGAGAGAGAGAGAGAGAGAGAGAGAGAGAGAGAGAGAGAGAGAGAGAAACAGAGAAAAGGAGATAGCAAGAAGAAATAACTGTCAATAGACTGGGAACAAGAGGGACAAGGAGACAAGAGGGGCAAAAAATGGGGAAAAAAAAAAAAAAAAACTAAAAGGAAACAGCTAAGGGGGGTGGTATCTGAGAATGAATATACGGGTGAAGAGATTGACAGAGGGATGGGAGAAGACAACAGTGAGATTTGATAGTGGAGGGAATGTCTTTCTGGAGAACCAGGGGCCACTTTTCTACGCTCCTCTGCGGCCCTGATCTGTGTCGTGCCGCCGGGCGTTATCGTGTCAGATGTCCCTGACACGTAATCCCTCAGCGAAGCCAGGTGTTGTGACTGGCGCGAGGTGTGTGTGTGTGTGTGTGTGTGTGTGTGTGTGTGTGTGTGTGTGTGTGTGTGTGTTTGAGAGAGAGGCACGTCTTCACTCGTGTGCGTCCGGAGATGAGCAGACTTCAATCTGACTTTGGATGAGTCACCGCACGCTTGTCTGAGATTGAGTTTTCACCTGCGAATCTCATGTTAATGTTTCATTCCCTCTTTCACTCTCTTACACACACACACACACACACACACTCTCTCTCTCTCTCTCTCTCTCTCTCTCTCTCTCTCTCTCCTTTTCCTCTAAGATCGTGACTGAACTGACAAAGGGACTTGTCTGGGGAAGTTGCTGACGATTTGCAGGCATGTTGGTTGCCGGGGTAACGGTTTTAAAGTTGCGCGTAAGTGATGGCAGGTCCTCTGCACTGCACTGCAGCAGGGAACACGTGTCGTCACAGGGCAGGAGAGCATGATGCCACTGACACAACACACAGAAACCATGCCATCTTTGGTCAATACATTTTTCACTGTCTAGAGGTAGCCTACTGTGTGATTCACTACAAGGTAAATACAGCTGGTCTGGAGGCAGCTAAGAATCTTTTGGCAAAGGGTAGTGTGTGTGTGTGTGTGTGTGTGTGTGTGTGTGTGTGTGTGTGTGTGAGTGAAAGGGGGCAGAACGTATTTGGAAAAGGAGGTCAATTCTTCAGTTAGTCCAGCATCCTTCTTCAAGAAATAAGACATCTCTTGGCAGAAGATTCCTTAAATGATTAGATTGAAAACTTTGAGGGAAGAAGCTAGGGAGGAAGGGAGGGAGGGAGGGAGAAAATGCTCTTTGGTCATTTCCGAGAACCGTTTGTAAATAGCAAGTATTTTTTCACAATTATGTTGTGAGTCTTTGTTGAAAGGACTCTTTTTTTGAGTGCAGCGGAAAAGCTAGGAGCTGATCAAGAGATTTTGTCAAATTTTTGCTAATGACTTGATTACCCAATGAGTGATTCATTCCATTATTGTTAGACAACTTGGATGCAGAGCTGGGCACAAATACATCAAAAAGTATTTCACTTCAAATTACAAATACAAGCTCATCAATTTTAACAAAATAAAATACAAAACTACGTAATTTGGAATTACAAAAAAACATTACAAATACATTGTCATTTAGTGAATATAGCTTAGTCCTAATCATAAACTAACCATTTTTCTTTGCTTATATTTTTGTGTTGTTTGGTAAGGCTTAATGCCTCTTTTCCTATTCCAAAGTAACTACAGTAAAGAGATAAATGAGTTTGATGAGTGTGATGAGCTTCTCTTGTCCTAAATGGCCGGTTAGATCGTATGAGGTATGACTCCACTGCTAAGCCTTCTGAATTTGCCATGGGCCAATTCAGTGGCCACTTTACAACTCCATCAATCACTTATCATCTCTCTACCTGCACCCACTAGGGCAGGGGTGGGCAATTATTTTGGCCAAGGGGCCACATTGGCTTTTAGATTTTGACTAACGGGCTGGGTGTTACCCAATTGATGCCAATAAATTGGCAAGTCTCAAACCAGTAGCCCCATTTTCTTCAGAGGACATGTTAATATGCAGGGTTAAAAGGGCGTGAATACAACATATACTAAGGCCTCAGTCACCATGACTTAATGAGAAAATATCTTATTTTGGGAAGGCTCCACGGGCCGCATTACATTGCTCCGCGGGCCGCATGTGGCCCCCGGGCCTTAGTTTGCCCAGGTATGCACTAGGGCAACCAGGTTGGGGCATCTGTTGTCAACTTGTCGCTGTCTTCATTATTGGATTTAATACTTGAATCTGTGCCTAGTATATTTTGTTGCAACTTACATCCATTTTTACCCTTGTAACAAAATACAAATAGTAAAATACGAATTTTGTTATTAAATACATATTTTTTAATTACATAATAGAAATAATGCCCACCTCTGCTTGGATGTTTGTATTCTGTAGCTTCAAACTGTTCAGTTGCAACAGTGTTTATGTTGGGATGGACTGAACCTCTGTATGGATCAGCTGTGCTGTTTCAGGTCTAACCTTTGGTGAATTGCATCTGAAAAAGGGCTTTTGCCATGGCAACAGCAAGAAAAGGTGAGGATAGGATAGAAAAAAAGAGAGAGAAATAGAGAAAGGGTGATTCTTAGAAAGTGAGATAGTACAAAGGTGACAGAGGGAGAGAGGGCGAGAAAGAAAGAAAGGGAAAAAGAGGAGAAGATAAGATTGCGGTTGAGAGTCTATGACTGCACATGAGTAGGGCAGCATGAGACCTTTGAAGGACTTTCAGCACTTGTTCCACCTGACCTTTCTGGCCAACGGGCCCTCGGGCAGCTAAAATGAATGGACTCATATGTTGGCCGTGTGAGTAGCACACATTCGCTTACATGACACAAAGTGCTCTGGCTGCCTGCCAGCAAGACTCCTAGCACAACCTTGGGAGCGAGAAAATGCTGAAATTCCAAACCTTGGGCCAAAGGTGCTGAGGAACAACTACAAAAGCTGGGTTTGGAGCCCCACAGGCCCAGCCAGGTGCTCTGCTTGCAGAAAAATGCCAAGACACACTAACTTGAAGAGAAAAACCAGCATTACTTTATTTATTTTTTTATATAAAAGTGATTCTGGCACTTAGCTTTTTGTGTTTTTCTTTTTGTTCCTCACATATTTTTTTTTGGCTTTTAAGTGTCTGACGGTTCATCTTTGTCTTCTCTTCTTTCTCGATCTCCTCTATTAGAGACTCTTGAAGTGCTTGTTTTGGCGTGCCCCATTGTGAATAGTCTGTCACAGCCATGTGGTAATCCAGTGTGGAGTGTTAAAACTGAGGAACTGAATCCAAACTGACTGAATGTGAACTGTCAGGAGACAAGGTGCTCTTAAAGGAGGTTATTTGTCATTATCACTGATAGCTCTTGACCTGGGAGCTCCTCAGGAGAAAAGGAGGCAAAACGTGATGGGGCCAGCACCTGAAAATGGATAAGATAAGAGTCTACAGCCAGTCAAAACAAATTTTATGCCACTGAGATAAAACAAATTCATGCAGCCTGGATAACGCACTTATGTTTCTTTTTTACCCCCTTTGCGTTTCATTTTTTTTCTTTTTTTTTTCTTTTTTACCCACTCTTTCGGCAACAGCATTTGTAAATATCAGGGAGGCAGGCAAGCAGCAAGACTTATATTCCACAGCCCAATGACAGTGCTTCACAAGAGAGCAAGCCTGTCACCGACACTGCACTCTCATTTCCATCAGGGTAACTGGTGCTTAACATGCCACCATTTTTCCTCTGTGAGAATAATGGGGTTTTCGACCAGGCAAGATCAATAAAGAGGAGAGGAGGCTTTGTCCTCCCCATGAGAGCAAAGGGCACTCTTCACCTCAGAGGTTACACAAAACCCATTCAGGCGTCACAAGTGTAGAATAGTAGGAAAAAAAAAAAAAGTTATTTGTCACAAGTTTGTTTGGGGGTGTACATCATCCAGGCAGACCAACTTTGCTCAGACTTTACAGCATTGTATTCTTACATAATGTTTACATCTATAGCAATATAACTTTAGACGCTTATTAATATTATTCATTCCTTTTGCTTATTTAAATGCCTTTCCACAGAAGCTACCTATGCTGCTCACTAACCACTACTTCCTTTGCATGCATTCTGAAGGAATGAAGGGAATTTTAATCAGGAAGGAACCTCCATTTAGTTTTGGGCCCATTTTCATCCTTTTGGACATAAAGGCTAACAGTACTGCAAAACCATCTGTAGCATGATTTGTTGTGTTGAATTAAGTTAAATATTAGCTTACCTGCAATCATAAAACAGTTTCTGATGCCATTGTTACTTAAAATTCTATAATCTGACAGTTACAGTTAGTATATATTGTAATCAGTTGCCAATAACACTGACTGTAAATTATTATTATTTTTTTTTTCCTAATTAGCCTATTGGTTGTGTTGAATCTGTCAGTGTGTCAATAGCCTACACTATGCCTGTTACGAGATTGTGATTTGATTGGTAACTCAGAAATGGGCCTTCCTCCCGAGAGATGTGCAGGACAAATCTAAACTTACAAACAGGATTGTCTGGGTTTAATTGTAAGCTATAACTATTTAATTCTTAGTTACATTGTTGAGCTAGAAGTTTTTTACATATATCTATAACATTTGTCTGTAAATAGACATATCATACCCATTCTGCGCTGTTATGTTTGATCATTCACTACCTACAGTGCCTTCCATGTGAGCTGATATATCTGCGTGGTGAAAAAAGGAGAGCGTATCTAGAGAGATGTATCTAGTCTGAGCGAAGGAGCAGAAAGCAATATGGCTGAATTCCCATCTATTAGTGTCTGCGAAGGCATGGTCTATGGCCCATCTATGGGGGAATGAAAGGCTATTGTCTGTCGGTGGGAGAGAAATTATTGGGCTGCTGCTGATGGCAGAGGGATAAAAAAAGAACATTGCAGTCGAAAAAACACGTCTGAGGCGTTCAACCAGTTTAGTCTGCTAAAGAGAGAATAAGTCGATGCATCAGCAATGCGGAGTCACACAGCAAAACAAGTCCTGACCCAGTTTAAGGAGAGAGCGTTAAAATTGTCAATGACCTGGTGGTATCATGTGAAACAGATACTAATGAAGGGAGAAGGATAGAAGCTCTTTCTCAGTGAAAGCAATTTAGACTCTGTTCGCATCAGTGGCATAAGGGGACTCAAAGCTGCGATGTGTTGTTTGCCTCTTGAAGGAAACAGCGTGAGAGGAAAAAATTAGAAAATAAGATGTGAATGCTTACTGTCAGCTCCAAAAAAAGAAATGCAAAAATTGAAAAGAACAGAAAAACGGGGGTGCTAGGCAAATCAGAAAAGAAATAAAATGTGAATCATTCATAAACACAGATCATAAAACTACCAGTCAGTACATCTATTCCGACCCAGTCTCATTGTGGAAATGTACTCTATTCAGGCCTATAATATAGGGACAATGGAACCAGACCAGCTGATAAGTATTCCTACAGCAAAGCAAACCTGATGGGCACGTTATGGTGCAGATTTTAAGTCCCTCCTTTATATCTGCCTTCAGCAGATGCAAACTTGTTGTCAGCAAATCATTGTATTCATAGCTTTCTGGCAGGTGTACACACCATGTGGTTGCAGACATCAAATGACTTGATTAGAGTCAAGAGTTTGCATGACACTCATTACAAAAGAAATAGCATGAAACAGAGTCTGAGGCAAATTGTGGGGTTGAGAGCATAAATAGGCGAGCGCTGCAAGCCTGTTTCCTTTTGTTAATCACTCCTGTGTTGTATATATCAGCCATTCATATGTGATTTGCTCGTAAAGAACACCACCAACACAGCAGGAAGCCTTTGAGTATGGAACCAATGTCTGAAGGATTAGCTGTGTTGGTTGAAAGAAACCATTTGGAAACTCAGCAGGTGAGAAGGAAAGGATATGTTTTTTATCGCAGCTGGGGAAAGGCCGGAGGTCAAAGGTGAGCTGAAAGGTTACCAGCAGGTGTGAGACGCCTTCGACACCTTTCTCCTCCCCCCGTTTCCCTTCCACCGGCAGGGTTGTCTCTGGCAAGCTGATGTCCACACCACTGCCCTGTGACCTACAGTTCACCCCCGTCCCCATAACACCCCACCCCATCCCATCACCCCCCCACCCGCCCCCCGTGCCCGCCTTGCAACGTAATTAAATTAATCCATCTCAAATTAATTACGTCAAAGCGCTGACCACTGCACAAACCCGTCTCCAGGCGGCACGACCTTGACTGCGTTCATGTGAGGTGCCCCGTTGGCATGGTTACCGTCCACAGCCCCCGAGGCTCTCCGCGGTACAGTGGACACAGAAGCAGGGAGACAGCAAAGTTTACACATCAACGGGACTGCTCTAGCCGGAGGTGTCATTGCAATTATCGTGGCTCAGTACGCAGCAGCACGTGGTGGCTACATTAGCACTGCCGACCGACGCACTCACAGCATTACCCAAACCTCTTTTTGCACACCACCACCACACAGTTAAACATACAGCTCTTCACAGACCACAGTGTGACCATTTTTATCTCCAGCACTGGGCTTATCCACCCCTTTTATTACGAAGCTGTGGCGTATTTG
Organism: Sardinella longiceps; assembly: GCA_027497455.2. Taxonomy (NCBI): domain Eukaryota; kingdom Metazoa; phylum Chordata; class Actinopteri; order Clupeiformes; family Clupeidae; genus Sardinella; species Sardinella longiceps. Next base: position 32,748,864 of record JAODXP020000017.1, on the reverse strand, counting down.
ATGTTCTGACGCCAATCTCCTCAGGGCTGGCGCTAACTCTAGTGTTTTCCCGACGCAGATGCTGTCAGTCGTGATGACGCTTTCTTCTCAGCTAGGGCCACACATTACGTGTCTCCAGTGATTGGGCTGTAATTTAAGCCGCCGGGGCAGCACCAACTTCCACTCTGTCCGAGTCATCTATCATGTCGGCTGATCTCATATTAACTCGACAGAGGTCCGGCCGGCGATGCCGCTGAGATGCCGCCTGTGCTCCATCCATATCAGATAAGCAGCAGCGAGCAGAGCCCTTCCGCTCAGGGTCACCTCTGCTGTGGATCAGTCATGTCCTTCGCCCCCCTCCACCACACCCCCCCGACACTTCTCCTCCTCTACCTCCCCCTTTCCTCTCCTCCCTCCACCCCCCGAGGTTCATCACTACATCACTCGTGTCTTACCAGCTTGTCTAACTGTGGTCAGCCATACTTTATCTGTCTGTCCTCTGCAATCAAGGTGCCAGATTGCCACGGTCTGACAACGACAGAAAACAGCTCTATTTGCTTATAGTTTGTTGATGTTTATTTGTTGTTGTTGTTGTTGTTGTTGTGGCTGAGGTGGTGGAAGTGGAGAGAGGGGTAATGCAGTGTGTGATCCTGTGGATTTGGGTTTTAGACCAACATCAGAGCAGTAGAAGAACAGTTAAGCCCCACAGCCTTGTCATACCAGGAAATATCATTTAAGTTGTGAGAACAAATAAAAAGGAGACTCTGCGAAAGAATTCATAAGTAGTTAAAGAGCTAGACGTGCTCTGCAGATTTGTTCTTTTGCTTTTGAAAATCGACTTCAAACATCAAAAGAGGCTGTCCAAACAAATATATTTCAGCGGTTCTCTGTGTGTGTGTTTTTTTTTTTAATCCTTGCTCCATCGCACAGAAATCAGCATACCTTAGAAGGTAAAAACTTGAAGTTTTGCTG
>JAODXP020000017.1:32730413-32742913 GCA_027497455.2 Sardinella longiceps | reverse complement strand
TTTGTAATCCATGTGTGTTTGTGTGCATGCGTGTTTGAGGGCTGATAAGGGGCCGAGTAGTGCGTGCCGTTTGTGTATTTGTGTGTGTGTGTGTGTGTGTGTGTGTGTGTGTGTGTGTGTGTGTGTGTGTAGAGAGAGAGAGTGAGAGAGATGAGTGAGCGAGCAAGTGCGTGCCGATGGCTGCGGCGCCTGCAGCCCCATGTCACACAGGAGGGGTTTGCTATCCCACTGCCCCACACCTAACAGGCAGGCAGGCAGGCAGCAGGGCAGGCAGACGGCTCCCAGTGACACGCGCCCTGCTCCACTTTACAGCCCTTGCCGCCTCTCTATTTACGATGGCTCCATTTATGGCACGCGCAGAACAAGCTTCCGCAGCTCAGGCAGCCAGATAATGGTCCTTCATTATAGCCTGGAACATACATGACCATACATTTAGCCCTGTGAGTTTAGACATAATGGCACCGTCCATTAACAAACACCAGCCTTATCTCTGTATACGGCCAATTAGAAAATTAACCCAGCTATGGTTTGTTTGACAGCTGCAAATTGATTGTGTTTGAACTGGCTGGAGAAGTCATAATCTCTATGTATTTAGCAAAGGCTATTCAAATAGCCTTTCTTTTTTTTTTAAACTCAGATAATTATGTTTCTAAAGTATAGGTACTGCAAGCTTTACAGTAGGGCTAGTGGTGGTGAAGCTAGAGCTGTGTGTGTTATGTCAGTCCCCAAAATGCCCACCAAGTAAATGCCAACTAGTATTACTCAGGGTACCTTGAGTGGGAGATGGTGCCTGGCTGTCCACCGGTGTTACTTGTCCAGACCCACTCAACCAGCTGATGCCACCCAGACTCCCAACTGCCACAACGGATCAAGTAGGGAGGAAGTGGGGTGTAGCTGGGGGTGGGTGGGGGTGGTGGTGGGGAGTGGGAGGTCGCTGGGCAAGAGTGAGCGAGATCCATGAGCTGCTGAAGGGATTTTGAAAAGTCCTGGACCCACACTGCATGCCAGGGGTTTGTGTTTGTGTGTGTGTGTGTGTGTGTGTGTGTGTGTGTGTGTGTGTGTGTGTGTGTGTGTGTGTGTGTGTGTGTGTGGCACTCAGTGGCCTGTGAGGTCAAAGCTGGTGGGAAGGGTAGTCTGCTGTCTCACGCCAGGCTGGAGCTCGCCTCTGGTCAGATGTTTTCAGGGGGCATTGAGAGGGCGCTGTTGTCAGGGTAGCGTGTGTGTGTGTGTGTGTGTGTGTGTGTGTGTGTGTGTGTGTGTGTGTGTGTGTTTATTTGTTTTGTCAATGCCTGCTTGTGCATGTGGTCTGACAGAAGGGTGGCCTCCAGTCACTTGTGTCAAACATGTGGTCAGATGACATCCACCAGCATAAACCCACTGATCACAGAGTCGTCTGATGCAAGCATGGGAAATTGTATGGGACTTATACATACACATGAGCACACACACACACACACACACACACACACACACACACACACACACACACACACACACACACACACACACACACACACACAGAATGTACATAAATACTGAGACATACACACAAAGCAACACTACGTTGCATTTCAAAGAATTTGTAATCTGTATAACTTTTTGTTTTGTTTTGTTTGTGTTTGTGTGTGCATTTCCAGCATTCGTTGCTGTGTATATGTTTGCATGTCGGTACCCCCCACCTCCCCCTCCCTCTCTCCACAGGGGACCTCAGACTCTGAAGCCCCCACGGCCGAGATGGAAAACTCATGGAGAGCTAAAATAAGATTAATAGCAGGGCGCTCGGAGAAACCCACCAGCGTCTCCATGGTAAACAAGCCTCCAACAATAATAAAGTGTCAGGGGATGGCCAATCCCCACGCCATCTTATTCACACAGCTCCCCTAACAGGGATCAATGATCCAAACCAGCTGAGCAGAGCCAAGTTTGACTGGAAACTGTCAAAGCATCAGAGCCAAAGTGAACTTTATCCAATTCCGCCGAGGAGACTTCCCAAAAAGAAGATGTTTACTATTAAACAATAATAAAAAATAAAGCACCTGAGGACATTTCAAATGTCAACATGACATAAAATCGAAGGCAAATTTGTAAGGCAAGGAGTATAACATATATGTTTTTTTTTTTTACTTTCTTGCTTTATTTTTTTCTCTGCTGTGGTCAACGTCAATACGTGATAGATGATTCAGGAGTTTCATTTTTATTTTTATTTTTTTTTGTGCTCTTTTTTGTATTTCTGGGCAGATTTATTTCTAGCCGCTTCAGTGGCCTGAGTGTGTGTGTGTGTGTGTGTGTGTGTGTGTGTGTGTGTGTGTGTGTGTGTGTGTGTGTGTGTGTGTGTGTGTGTGTGTGTGTGTGTGTGTGTGTGTGTGTGTGTGTGTGTGTGTGTGTGTGTGTGTGTGTGTATGTGTGTGTTTTTTTCCTCCTGCTGCACAGCATGGCCTAACTTCCTCCACCCCGAGGCCTCTTTCCACCCACCTCTGTCCTGATTGAAACATCAAGATGTGGCCACTCCTGAACACACACACAAATACACACACACACACACACACACACACACACACACACACACACACACACACACAGGGAGAGAGACATTGCTCTGCTGTGCCTCTCTGCGTCGGCTGTCTGCGTGAGGATCGACACCGCGGTGCATCCCCTCCAGGACAAGCGGCGCCGTCAGAGCGAGGAACAGCAGGCTGCCACCTCGGGCTGCTCTGCAAACGCAGACACAGTGGTGAATTAATATTATTTATTTATTTGTTTGTTTGCCTGTTTGTTTATTTATTTATGGGTCTGCAGACGAATGCCTCATTCAGCAACAGACAGTGACTTTTCAAAGCACTCGAGTCATTTGAAAAAAGAAACCCAACCCAACCCAACCCAAGGAAAATGAAGGACAGAGAAGTCATATGAGGAGAAGACATCCCTCCCTCCCTCCCTCCCTCTCTCTCTCTTTCTTATTCTCTCTCTTTCTCTCATACACACATACACCTCACTGTTTCAAAACACAATATATACCTGATCCTGCATCCTATAACTTAGCAGAAGAGAACATATAGTCCTGCATACTTAGACTCACAACAGCTATTGACCTAGGTTCACACCATTCTATATCATTCTCTCTCTCTCTCTCTCTCTCTCTCTCTCTCTCTCACTCACTCACTCACACACACACACACACACACACACACTCTCTCTCTCTCTCTCTCTCTCTCTGTCTCTCTCTCCCTAGCTCTCTCTCTCTCTCCGTTCCTCTCTCTTAGTAAACTGACCTGACTCTGATCCCACTCTAATTTGGTTTTAAAAACGAGATGCACTTGCATTATTGATCGGCCTGACTTGCTTGCCCTTGTAATAAACTGTGCCCAACATGGGATATGAAACTTTGCTCTACTGTGAGCACACAGGCGCAGCATGTGACAGCGCAGCACCATGTCCATAAAAGCAGGCCATGGGTCACCCAACAACTCAGAGGAAAATCATTACAGCCCCATCAAAAATAGCCACCACTAACTTTGAAATAACCATATGGGCACTGCAGAGAGAATTTCAATAACAGTTGCTGTCCAAAATATAATGGTGTAGCCGGTGGCGGTCCGCACCGCACACGGGTCTCGAACCCGCCACCCCGCAAGCCACAAACTCCCGGCGTGGGAGTGGAACGCTCTAACCAACTGAGCCAAAAGCCCAAGCTTCTAACTCAGCGTGTTAGAAGCGCCCATGGAATTGGGTGATGAGGATTTACACACTACCACCGAGCTAGCCGCGCTAGCTGGCCTCCGTTACACTGGCATACTGCTGTGCTCCATACTGTATTTATTTGCCCAAGTACAGTGAAGTACACACTTCTGCCTCTCAGAATTAATTAATCAGCTGCAGGTGCTCTACTTGACCAGTTCAAAGTATATTAAGCCCCATGCCCAGTGTGCTGCATGGTATGCAAGTAGCATGAGGGTTACTTACAGTACATGACCAGTACCTCATTCATTAATGGACTGCAGGAGCTGTAGCTGACTGAAAGCCAATTGGACCCATACTACCAGGGCCGTTGCAACAAGGCAGGCAAACCAGGCAATTGCCTGGGGCCCCAGGCTGAAAGGGGCCCCCAAGATTGACTGTTTAATCATTTTAGTAGTTAAGTTGGTGGTGTTTTTCAACAAAAAAATGACTTTAAACTGGAGTTAGACAACTGTACAATACAAATAATTATATTGATGATGTTTGAAAATTATAACAATGTGGTTCATGTAAGTATTTTATGGGGAGTGAAGGGCCCCCATGTCCTGTTTGCTTGGGGCCCCCAAGTACCTTGAAACGGCCCTGCATACTATTCTTGTGCTATTCTACATGTACTGCATACCACACACTGCTTTCTGCAGAGATCAGTTTATAAGTAGCATATAGTAGGCATTTTCAGAAACAGCCACTGTCTCTGTTTAATATATGCTAAACTACACAAGGCCTGCCATGCCGTTCTACTGACTCAAAGCCCTACCAACTAAACACAGAATCTCTCTTGGGTCTGCGCAGTGTGACACACACACACACACACACACACACACACACACACACACACACACACACACACACACACACACACACAAATTGATAATGTATGCTAATGCATAGACGACCTCATATATAGGGGCTGTACCATAAACAGCGATAATGATGACCTGTCTATTAATGATGGTGTAAATAATGCACATCCTATCAATCATAGAGTAATGCATAGAGCCAAAATCATGGTCTCTTGGCCTGTCATGAATTATTCAGCTAGAGGTATATTAAGATATGCTATACTTGAAAAGTAATGCATGAAATGTGGTACATTATTAAAAAATAACCTTATATATTTTTTAGCAGGTGTTTCCTAGCTAATCTCACAAGATAGAAGTCATCTAAATGAACATGTTTATTGAGCATAATTAATAAACTTTGCACAAAAACAAAACAAAACAAAATTTGTTTGGTGCATTATTTCTCTGTGGTAATGCCTTTTGGCAATAAATCTTATACCGTTGGAAAGCCTATTTAGTTCCCTTTCAAACTGCACCCCATTTGTAAGGAATATGCACTTGTGGGATGAGCTGCAGTGCTGAGTATGTGAGTTGCACCCATGAAACATTTGCCAAAATCATTTCTGCCAATGGCAAACAGTCTATTCTGCAATTGACTCGTTTGATGTTTGGTGGAACATGTGCACCTGTGAGCATGGAGTCAGTAAGTGTCTGCTCAAAGAATCGGCATTCAATGTTTGATTGATCTGGGGCTGATCAGATCTAGGCATGTTTGGTATTGGAAAAACAAAAAACAAAACACACACATATTTTTGATTGGTGCAACAGAGGCACTCAATTCTGCAGCACATCCCACAAATGCATATTCCTTTTCACGGTATAAGATTTATTGCTGAAAAGTATTGTTACAACAGAGAAATAATCAATCAAACACAGATTTCCTTACTATTTGTTCTATGCTTACATTACATAATAATAACAACAACAACAACAATAATAATAATAATAATAATAATAATAATTACCTAGTCGGATTGTCATTGATGGACTTTGTCTACCCTGCCTGATGAAGTGGAGGAACAGTTGAAGCATCATAGTGATGTTTCACCTCTGCAACAGGAAAAAACAAGAACACACACACACACACACACACACACACACACACACACACACACACACACACACACACCTGAGACCAGATGACACTGCACCCTTAGGCCAAACAATGCTGAGCACACAAGTGTCAAGAGGAAAGTTCCACTTATGTGACAACATGGAGGACTCACCATGTCAAGCTGGTGGAAAATAGACCCTTAGACTTTCACCAGTAAATAATAAATAAATAAATAAAACCTGCTGGGGTTTTGCCACATTTATGAATGTGAACCCTGACATGCTGCCAGCAGTGTGGCAGTGATCTTATGGTACCACCTTCACAGAACACCTCCCACTTTTCTCATGACACACACACACACACACACACACACACACACACACACACACACACACACACACACACTTGCTGGGGTAAGGATCTTAACACCTTTTTGTTCAGGTAAGGACTCCCAAGTTTCACGGCATGTCACAGATCCCTTCACGGAACGCCGCTTTTGCTCCATCTCACTTACTTTCCCATTCTCTTCTCCTCCACGCTCCACTCCCTCTCTCCCTACCTCTCCCTCTCACTTTCCCCCCTTAGCCCTTTCATCTGTGGTGCTGTGTTCTGTCGTTTTTTTCCACTATAGATTTCCATGCCTATGGAGACGCCCGTGCTGCAGTCGTTAATGGAAAAAAAAGCAACCACTTTTACCCCTCAGGATTATCTGAATGTGCACTTTCCCGATAAGTGGATTAATATAATATTTCTCCATTTGACTCGCCGAGGTTGAGACATATTACCGAAGCCACAACTTATGAAGTTAGGCGAATGGCAGCAGGATTATGAGTGAGTGAACAAGCAGTATTTGAGCAGTGAGCGGAATGCCTTTCACTCTCCTGCCTCAATTAGACTGCTCTGAGTAAACTTCCCAAACAGCAAATCCAACTGCTGAGCTACATTTCATGGCAGCAAGCAACGAAGAAAGTTTTTTTTTCTTCTTCTTTTTTTTCCCTCCTCTCCATCATAACTTACTAGGATATTTTATACGATCTGCTACAGTGAACAGCATACATTCTGGCTGCTTTTTCTTTTCCAAAAATACTGTTGCTGTTGGACAGGTTCTTGGACTATTTCCAAAAAAACATGAACCAATCTATCATTTCTAACTCTTGAAATGGCAATTTAATTTGTTGTTATTAATGAAATTCACATTTAATTACAAGACCCTACAAGGCCATGAACTTCAATTATTGTCTGAAAACATTCATGTGATTGCATGCGTGCACACATACCCACTCCCACACCCACACACACCCACACACAACTCTCAACAAAAGTGTCTAACTTTCCAGACAAAAATAAAAAAATATATTTAAAAAATGTGTTCCCCCGATCCGTTCCCAGTCTCTGCACCAGACGTTCCAGCTTGTCTCAGGAGGTGTACGACACCAGCAAGTGACTGTGCATCCATAGCTTCAGAAGTATTGCACAGCAGACAGTGGAATGCCAAAGAGACTTATGCTGGCAATAAGTCAATAGAGTAAAGACGTGATTGCATAACTACAGTATAGAGAGAGTGTGGCTGCTCAATCATCTGTGTAATTGCATTGGTTTGCCCCAGCACCGTAGTCACGAGGGAGGCTCTCCACACTACAATTCTGGTCGGAGGAAGAAAGTAGATGGTGATGACGACAAGCTGAAGTTCAACCAGCAGTACAGCTTCTTATAAAATTTATGACTTCTGTCATCTACAACTATGCAGGTATGGTCAGTCAAGTCATTCACAAAAAGAAAAAAAAAATGTCAGTGAAAATCTCTGTTTTTTTTTATTATTATTCTCTTTGTTTATTTCTTTGGGAAGGAGTGGAGGTTTGATTGATGCCTCTATCATGTATCAGCCCAAAGCATTTGATATCAGAGCTCTGTCAACTGACAGAGAGCAGACAGGATCAGGTGAACATGATCTTATTTTTATTGATTGAAGTCTGGGAGAAAGAGCAGGGAGGAGAAAAAAGATACTGTATCTTAGGACACTCAGTCGTGGGGAACTTTAGTTCTGCATTGCTGCCTCCACTTCGACATGATTGAAGAGAAGGGGAAATCAGCTGCTGCCTGGAAATACTGTACCACTTTCTTAGAAAGAGTCTACACAAGAGTGATGTGAGCTCTTAACTATTACATAACTTGTATCATTAACACTGATGACACCTCATCAATGTGTACGATTGCGGTCATTGAGTGTCATTCCGTCATTGTAAGGGGAAGTTGACATTGTTTGGGATACAGACATTATAAATGCCAAATTATGGAAAAATCTGGAGTCAATGAGTCTATATCCCTGTTCTTTGAGCTTACAGAGTGCTGTTGATAGGTATCAAAGTGGCAGTGTTTGGTAAAACGTAGCTTAAATATGCAAACTTGCAGCTAAGCTAACAAAACTTTCCTTATCAGTTGGCGTTGGCTGCGGTTTTGCTATTTGGTCTAATTTACACGAAATTTGGTCACTCTTATCGACATCACTTAGCAATGTGAACCAGGGATACTGGTTGATTCTCTCTGAATAATTCCTTTAATAAGAGTAGTCTTAAACATTAATGAAGTGCCATTAATCTTTATGGTACATGTTAAGTCATGTTTATGACACTCTTATGTAGACACCTTCAAATAAAGTTTATTGTCAGTCTGCTCGTCAAGCTGATCCCTCCTCTTCCTCTTCCAATGTAGCCTACAAGGCGCCTTGCCCATCTTGGAAAAATATATCCATAGCACAAAAGTAAAAAAAGAAAATAATGAAAAAAACACTTCTAATCCAACAACTCTCCACTATTCCCTACTCCCTGTTGCTAAAACAGGCTTCCACAAAATCCCCACAACTCGCAGCACAAGTCACCGTTCAACACAGCAATCCGAGGCAGCTCTCTGGCTGGAGCAATTTAAATCAGCTATTAGAGGGTGGCATGCAGCCTCTTACCCGCAGACAGCCTAATGAGTCACGCAGTAGCTCTCAGCGCTCCCAAGGCTCCAGCCAGTCCCTGAGTGGAAGCTCCTTGCGCTACGGCTGCTGCTCTGTCAGCAGGCTGGGGGCTCGGGGTTGAGGCGCTGCACCTGTGGCTGCCTGACTGCCTGCTTGCCAGCCTGCTGTGGAGATGAAGCACATGTGCACCTTTTTCATTTGTTTGTTTGTGTGTGTGTGTGTGTGTGTGTGTGTGTGTGTGTGTGTGTGTGTGTGTGTGTGTGTGTGTGTGTGTGTGTGTGTGTGTGTGTGTGTGTGTGTGTGTGTGAGTGTGTGTGTGTGTGTGTGTGTGTGTGTGTGTGCGTGTGTGTGTGTGTGTGTGTGTGTGTGTGTGTGTGTGTGTGTGTGTGTGTGTGTGTGTTTGTAGAGCACAGTGGGGATGTTCTGGGTACAAAATGTGTCACTTGGGGTAACGCTGTCCTCCTGTCACCACTCCCACACAGCCCTGCAGCAGAGACATGGGTGCTCTCCATGGTGCTGGAAGTCTAAGTGCTCTGCTTCTGAGCTGAGGTGCGTTCAAAGTCGCTAACACAGGTGAACATAGGTGTAACAGAGGATCATAGATGTCTTATGCCTTGTGTAAGTAGGCCACCACACAGGGACTCTCAGTTGAGATGTTTATTCCCACAAAGACAGATATTACTCACTGCCCAACCTGCCGATACTGCCACACTTACGTGGAAAAGACAAACTGGGCAAACATCTTTCCTATAATGTGTATTACATGTAATACAAACAAACATGTACTTGACAAAGACAGACAAAACGTTACATCACTCACTGTCCAACCTGGTAACATTGGCACTATAAATATAGAAACACTTATGTAAGCATACAGAGAAAATAGGTATAATTAGCCGTCTATGTACTGCGCCGTAATTAGCCAGTCCATGTGCTGCAGATGCAATATGAAATTCTGTTGTCATGTATATGTCTATCAAAGTCTAAGTACATGTACATTGAAATAAACAACAAATATGCAAATAAAGTAATCAAATTATTGACAATTATTAGGTGTACAAAACTCGTGACCTACCACTGGTTTCTTAAAGGTACAGAACACTATTCACACTCAACTCACCCTGTATGTCGGAGAGCAAGGGATGTGCGCCCAGATCATAGAGATAAATCCCTTAGGAGCATCAAATGTTGGCAGTGAGTCTCACAGCAACTTTGTCTTGCATTAATAGCCTCCTGCGACCAATCTCTACTCAGTTTGCCAATTTTGTTTACAGTTTAAAATTAACTATTTAGATACAAAAAAAAAAAATCGTACAAATTCCATTGTTTAATGCGAACATGTTTGAGGTGAGCGTTCGTATTTATGTTCTGACCAGAATACACAAGTTCTCTGTCTTTGTGGTGAAACACACACACACACACACACACACACACACACACACACACACACACACACACACACACATGCCTATTAGGATTCATCTATATCAGTAGCAGGGTAAGAATGGTTCACAGAAATACAGGAAGCAACAGTTAAACATTACATAAATCATTGCAACCCACGCTAAATTTTATTACCATTTTTACCATTGGCAGCTAGCACGAGTTGACATTCTTTACTATTAAATGTGTTAATGTTCATATTCTGAGATACTGCAGGCCAGTTAAAAATAGAGTCGCAGATAATTAAATGAATGATTCAGCAGTGCTGTCATGGTGCTCTGCGTTGGGCGAGTGCTGCCTCGTATACAATAACAACAGTCAGAGGGGATTTGTGGAGCAGTGTAACGCTTGTATTTATTGTGAAAATAACAAAGCTTTTGGAGCAAGCATAAAGTAGGGGCCGATATGGGGCCAGAGCAAGAGTAACCCGTGTAATGACTCACAATAACAATGTAATTGCAGACAGGGCATTGTTCATGACAGGACTGCTTTGGTTATCACAAGCCTGACACGGGTCACCAATCTGCCTAAACACAGCCTTCACTCTATGAACACTCTGGAGTAAGACCCAAGAATAAAAATAAAATGTACATATTTCTATATAGATGTTTTGTTTATCATTTATAGTGCTGGCAAAACGAATGCTTAAGTGATCAATGCAAAAAAAATAATTCTGTTTAAAAAATTATATTAATCCTGATATAGTTCCACTTTCATGAGATGGAACATGGTGAATTTCAATCAGACAATCTCTAGGCTATCAAGTCAAACTAGATACTGTACTAATACTCCTCTATGTCCAACAACAGAACTGGGTGAGATGAACATCCATCAGTGTGGACTAACATTGTCCCAACCTCACCTTCCAGGTCTTGCTCACATCTCTATCCCCTGACTTTCTGCATATTGACATGGATTAGCCAATAGTTGGTCATGTTCAAGAAGTTAGTTGTTTTATGGGCAATTAGTGGAGGAGAACAAAGCCAGCCAATTAGCATCATGGTCTTGCAAGGGCAAAATGAGGATGCAAGAGGAAATGAGCTGAGATTAAAGGTGATTATTATAGCCTCTGTGATTCATCAGATTATTTTTTTTAATTGTTTGACGGCATCATTTTGTACTTTGGGCTGGATTAAGTAGAATGACAAACAACAAAACAAAACACACAACAGGCTTGAATGTGATTATTATTAAGAATGAGTCGAAAGATTTGTGATTTATAAACCTAGTGAACTGTTTTTATTTTTATTTTTTTGCCATTGTGGACAGCATTTGGGGAATACATCACTTCAATCACACATCAGGTAAATATTCCCATTAGTAAGACATATGAGACTGAGGATATTACCTCTACTGACCACACTGAGGCTATAGCAGAAGTGTTGTGGTCAGATGTTTAGCGTGCTTACTTGTCATGGTGAGGTGATGTGATTTTTGTCCTCGGCAGCAGTTTGCAAAAAAGAAAAGGAAAAAAAAGAGAGAAGCTCAGCTCTTTCATAATACAAGCTGTTTGGTTTGTCATAAGCTGTTGGACATGTCCGCTCATATTGATATACTTCCGTGTGAACAGCAGTTTTGGGTGCTAGAGGGCTTATCCTGCCATATATGCCTCATAAGATAAATCTGAAAAATAAAGACAGAATAGCTATCATAAAGCACATGAAATAATGCCACTGCACTAAATCAAGGTATTTTACTAAAAAAACATGTTCGAAGGATACTACTGCTATCATCTCTGATGGAATATGTTGTTTAGTAGTGAAGAAATATTTGACAAAAAAAACCCCATAAAACATATTATAGGTTTATAGGTGTAGCCAAATCAGTGAAAATCTAATGATGTACCACTGCATTGCAATAGCCAATGTAGTCCTTCCACAGATGTACCCTATTGGAACACATAGAGTACATATTTGACATACATAGATTCCATTCTCTAAAAACAGTATATTATATTAGCTTAATTTTATCCAATGCATTTCTAATCCTTAGTCCTTCTGAAGTGCAGGAAAAGATGAATGGCACATACAAGCATTCTTAGAAAAATTCTTCATGTGGGACATTTGAGGCAATTTGCTCCAATCAAGGCTTATTTGTAAGACTAAGAGCCCTGACATTACTCTGCAGTGCAGATTTGCACAGATGCAGAAGACCAGTCTAATCATCAGAGCTGATCAGAGTCAATCAAGGGGAAACCCTGCTTAGTCGGCCAGGGTCTGTAAAAGCATCTGTGTAATGCTGTGGGTCACTTCCTAGTGTTATGCACAATGTGGGGGTAGAGTCTGGATGGCAAGACACATGATTTTTTCTCTCTGTGAGTAATCTATTCTTTTCCTGGTGTTTTACCACAGTAGCACTACTTTTGGGAGGGAGGGAGGGCGTGTTGATAGGCACATAACCATCCTATCATTTTTATTGATTAGATGTTGTTCTTTCTGTCTTGTTCGTTCCACAGGTGACTAACAAA
>JAODXP020000017.1:32712913-32722913 GCA_027497455.2 Sardinella longiceps | reverse complement strand
TGATCTGTGTTGTTCCACATTACCTCATTGTGTGTCCAGGGTGATGTTGGCTATACCGGACTCTGTATACAAAACCTATAGGGTTAAATAAAACAGAAGTCCGCAGTACTGTAGGTTTCTCTTTGGTTTGCATGAGCCCCTGATTTATAATTCATCAAAAGGCCATTTTTGCATGTTATAGTTGCATGGTATCTATATTACCTCCATGCAGTACTTAAAAATTCATCATGTTTTTTTATATATATATATAGATAACAGGAGAGATCTGAGAATATCTTCTTATTGTATGCACTGTGATCCATTTTAATGATGTAATCATGTCTGATTCTAAGCATCGTAAACACAGCGTGAGCAGCATGTCAGGCCTGCTCCATAGGCCTAATTGTGTGTTTTAGTGCAGATCAAGTAGCAGTATGGTCCTCAGCTCAAAGCAAAGCAAGGCAAACTAAGTGTGTTTATAGCACAATTCATAAACATTGATGATGCAAAGTGCTTTATAAATGAGCAGATAAAAGAACACATCATTTCAAATGATGTAGAGGTAAAGAGTCAACACAAGAGAGAAACACAACATAAAAAGCTTAGAGAAAAAGAAAGAAAGAAATACATAAAAGCTGCACGTTTGATTTAATATTAAAAAAGCATCTAAGAGCATTTGGGCCTTAGACCCATTTGAAGATGGCAACAGTCTGAGCACATGTGACATCATCAGCGAGCTACATCCTGGTCTGAGTATAATGGCAGTTAACATGTTTTGCTATGTTACTTTTTTTCCAGATCTGATAGGACTAACATGTACGCAGGTATACTGAACCATAATGAATCTAAGAGGCTGTTTGTTCCTATTTAGTGATTTACTAGCAAGCAGCAGGGCTTTTAAGTTTAGCGTACTGAACTGTGAAACAATCCATACCCCTAAGTGAAGGGGGGAGTACATAATTTTGCTCTAATTTCTCTCCAGATTAGGCTACTTAATGTAGAATAATTGTACTTAAATTCAGATTATGTCCTGCTTATGTTGGAGGTTCATCATGTGCATAGTTTGTTAGCTATTGCACCAATAAAAATACCTCTGCATGAGTGTGTCTAATAATGTTTCAGACCTAGATAATGCGGCTAGTTTTTGTTTTCTTTTCTTTAGTATCCATAAGCAATCAAGATGATTTTCTACACTTTGAAAAGGAATGTTATGGTCTATTTTACTTTTTTAGTCTGTGAAATGTTGCAGTAATCAGCTCTGTTGGAGGCGCAAATGACTTTTTTGCCCTCTACAGTAAATCATGTTTTTTCAGACTTCTGAATTAGGCTGTGATTTTGGATGGGGAAAATGCTGATGAAGTTATTGATTTCTCATGTCTGTTAGAACAGAGGTTGCAAACAATGACAAAGTTTATGACAGTGCTCCTAAGCTTGAGTAGGCTACTTTTGTTTAAAGATGGGAAGCAATCATGTGTAATTCCTAAGGCTCCACAAAATACATGGACACTCTACCGCTCAAGATTCCTATTACATTGATGTGATTTATTTTCGACTATATTTCTATAATGTCTAGAGTGTTTCAGTTTGTATTCACAAGCCATATAAGCGTCAAAGACCTTCTTTTATATTTCTTCATCGACTGAAAATAGAAGGATTTCAACAAGTGTTCTAGTTGCCAAGCAACACGTAAACTGACTGCAAGACATCACTGTACAAGTCCACAATTAAACTGTAGACTAGAAGGCTCTTGCATTGGTAATATCAGACCATTTCATTTAATAGTTACAAAATAAATCTGACTATCTGTGTGATACATGTGTTCAACTTTGGTGATATTTTGTTAAATTGATGTAAGGTGTACACACAAAAATATAGGCAGTCATTATGTAGGCCTACGATAAGTCTTGTGTACTAGCTTTTGTCATTTTGATTTAGTCAGAGGAATTGATTTATTGAGCTTGAATGAATTGAAATGCTGTCACTACCAAAGGAATACAGGGGACAATATGCCTTCAAAAAGAGAGGGAGATGGATAGAAAATGGTAATGACAGTGTTTGATGTTTTGATATAGTTTGATTTGGACCATCTGATATAATGCCATGTGCTGCAACGCCATGCAGCATTCGAGCTGAACCCTTTGATATGAAGCGAACCTTTCTTTACTGCTGCAAAGACACACACACACACACACACACACACACACACACACACACACACACACACACACTTGTATGTTTGTTTCTTTGTTTGTATAAAGTATCCCACTGAGTTGAAAGGCATGACAAATAATTTTAGGCAGTTGGGCCACATTATCACAAACATGGGCAAGTTGACATTAAGTTTCAACCGTCTTGGCTATTGGTGTATCGATAGAGTATATGGTGAGCTGCACCCCAAGAAATTGAAACTTTGGCGAAAGTTCTACAGCAGCCTACCAGGGAGACTAGTTCTGAATCTGTTCAATCTCTACCTATTTTGAACATGTGTTGTAAATTATGGATTCAAAAGACGCGCAACGTCCTTTGTGCAAACAACTCACAAGCACGGACACAAACTACATCGAATATTGCATGTTTTTATTATCTAATAATCAATCACATGAATTTATCTGCTTTATAATGACATGACTACTTGTTGTCTTAGGCTAACATCCAGCTGTCTTAGGCACTGTTCATCAACATTCCCAACACCGCACGCCGGGTCCCTGTCCACCAATCCAGGAGAATAATCTCCGCTCCTATCCTGGATCATGAATGGCGTCAAAGACTGCACCAAAGGCGTTATTTTATTTCGCTGTATTACTCATGTGCATCAAACACTTCGACATTTTCATTCTACTCTCCGTGTCTTAGTGGGAGAAGTGCATTGCTGAGCTGCATGAAGACAAGAGGAGGTGGACTAGGCTCACTTGTACAGCAGAAGCTGTGAACGTTACTGCAGCTGCAGATGAGGGGGAAACCCTCCTAACATATCCACTTAGACAGCAACCCCATTTGATCAAATTACATAACTTGATCCACCATGCTGCTTTCATCTCGGTGCAAGTGTGTTTGCGCGTGTGTGTGTGTGTGTGTGTGTGTGTGTGTGTGTGTGTGTGTGTGTGTGTGTGTGTGTGTGTGTGTGTTGGTAGAAAACAGAACATCGAAAACTGTGTTTCCCACTGGGCAGTAATGAATGCAGCAATAGCTCATGCCGCATTAAGAGGGGAAAATAGATTGAAAGATAGAGATGGTGTGTGGGTGTGTGTGTGTGTGTGTGTGTGTGTGTGTGTGTGTGTGTGTGTGTGTGTGTGTGTGTGTGTGTGTGTGTGTGTGTGTGTGTGTGTGTGTATGTGTGTGTGTGTGTGTGTGTGTGTGTGTGTGTGTGTGTGTGAATTATATGTGTGTGTATCCCTGTATCTGCCTTCATCCCTCCCTCCAATTACCAAGTAAGAGATTTTTTTTATCACAGGCTGTCCTCGGAAAAGCAGGCCAGCAGCTAATTAATCATTAAATATGAAATTACCATACAGCATCCTGTCGGTGCAGCACTCACTCAATGTGTGCACACACCCCATCCCCTCCTCTCTCCCTCTCTCTCTCTCTCTCTCGTCTCCCCCTCTCTCTTTCTCTCACTCACTGACTCTCTCACTCATTCTTATTCTATTCCCCCCCCTCTCTCTCTCTCTCTCTTACTCACTCACTCTCTCACACACTCTCTCTCCCTCACTTCTGTGTAAGTGTGTGTGTGTGTGTGTGTGTGTGTGTGTGTGTGTGTTTGTCTGTGTGTACAGAGAAGAGGGAAGAGGAGCTAAGGGGAACTGGGGAGATTATCATCAGGCCTGATGCATAATGAAATAACCACTGGCTGAAGGAAACCCCTCTTGCTGCTTCTGCTTGCTGTCTGTGTGTCAACTAATGGGGACTCTCTCTCTCTCTCTCTCTCTCTCTCTCTCTCTCTCTCTCTCTCTCTCTCTCTCTCTCTCTCTCTCTCTCTCTCTTCCTGTCCACCCAAAGCACACACACACTCTCTCTCTCCTGCTGTCCATCCACACACACACACACACACACACACACACACACACACACACACACACACACACACACACACACACACACACACACACACACACACACTCCCGATGACTGCCAGAGCCACCTCAGGTCATCACTGCAGTTTTGTGCTCTCTGTCTGGCCTGGGGGCCCCTTCAGTGGGCTGCCTGGTTCCAGTGGCTTTAGATGGGCGTGAGCCACACACACAGCCTCAGTGCGCTCACTGCCTCAGACAAACCACACGCCGCTGTGGTGAATGGAGTGACTATGTGTGTGCTGCACAGATAAGTCGCTCCCTTTGGAGCTTCCATGTTCACTGAAGCTTTACACACACACACACACACACACACACACACACACACACACACACACACACACACACACACACACACACACACACACACACAGGCCCTCTTCTTTCTGCTCTACCTGTGTGCTTCACATATCAGATGCAAATGTCAGACCCACAGCGGATGGATATTCAATCACTGGTGACAGATGCCTTTGTTATTCTTTCCACATTTAGGCATATTGTAATTGTGTTTGAGTGGCAGTGTACATTTTGTACGTATGTGTGTGTGTGTGTGTGTGTGTGTGTGTGTTGTGAGAGATTTGTTGTAAGTTGCAAGTGCATGAGGGTGACTCACATTTCAACTTATTTCCATATTACATTGTGCCATTACATAATCTGTTCAATCTCTACCTATTTTGAATATGTGTTGTAAATTATGGATTCAAAAGACGCGCAACGTCCTTTGTGCAAACAACTCACAAGCACGGACACAAACTACATCAATGAAGAGGCAAATAGTGAGAAAAAGAAAAGAGAGGTGGCAGTGTTTGAAAGCACTTTTGAAGTGTGATTTCAAAAACACCCGAAGAGCTTTTGAAAGGCTTCATTGGTGTACAAATTGCCCTTTTTTGCTGTTCTGAGGTTGACTGTTGGCCTCTGAGAGCATCACAATCTGGCCCCACTTCATCAATATGGGTGAGTCATTCTGGCGGGCCTGATAATAAAAAAAAAAAACATGCGCTTGGGCATTTCAGATGTCAACACCGTGTTCTGTGGCAATTCTTTTCATTTTGCCCGCTGCCAATACTGACGCCGGTTTCTGAAATGAAGTAGTTTCATCTCAATTAGACTTTTAAAGCACAAGGTTAAAGTTCCAGCGGGCGACACTTGTTCCTGTTGGATGGTTGATTACTAATTTATGATACATCTGCAGCCAATTTATTCGGTCCCTCTCTCTCCCGGGCCTAATGAATGAGTGCGCTAATGATGTCTCGTGTAGGACACACTACCTGGGTCCCGGGCTCGGCGCACTAGCTCTCCCGTGGGTGGGCTACGCTGAGTGTGGCGCTAACCTACTGAATGGGTTACCCTCCCTGTGCTGCTGAGTGGCTTGTTATGACAGCAAGAGGGACAATATTAGAGCTGAGCTTTGGGCCATGTAACAAACATTCAAGAAATCTTGTACGCTACAGTGATAGGCTGCTAACTGGCAAGCTGGTTTATATGCTTATTTATTTGACTATAGGCCTTCTTAAGGATTTAGCTATAGAAGCCTTGGTTTCTGTATTCCAGAATGGGTAGAAAAATTTCTTCCCTTTGAGGATTTAGGCTGTCATTGCTTTTTTTTTATCCATCCTGTCATCACATATCTCTTCTCACATGCATTTGACAGCATCTGATCTTGGATGGAGGTCTTTAAGTGATGTTTTGCATTTCGACTTGCCTATGACTGCAGGCACTGGTGTTGGTTACTTTGAATGCATAATCCTTTTGTGAAGCTTTTTGGTTTTAAATGTGTTACTAACCACTGTCTTATCACTTTAAGTGAACTTCTTTTCTGTTAGCCATTTATACCTCTGATTCACAGAAAGGTCTTGATGGCCTACACAAGGAATCACTAATTTCAAAATCACATTTTATGAGATAGTGACCATATGGCTTATTAACTTACAACTGAAGGTATTACATTGCATTTCACTGGAGTGCCATTTGCTAATAAGAGAGCAAGTGCAAGAGTTGGGAAGTGTTAGATCAGTGCATTCCTGGTAGTTGCAGGAGCTAGGACATGAAGTACTCTTGAAAGAGCTGGGTCTACTATGTTGTTCTTCTTTCATTCCACTCAATACTTAGTGCAGTCAGAAGCTTTATGAATGCAGTCAGCGGCTTTATGAATACATTGATAATGTTTTATAACTTCTGAGTTCATATAGGCTGGTATTCTCCCAGGTGCTTAAGTCCAAAAGCTCCATGCGTTTCAGCCTGCACTAATGACTTTTTTGGACAAGCTGGGAGAATACCGTCCATAAAATGTTAAAATGTCTGTATCATACCAAAACACACACACACAAGCACAGGGGAAAATAAAACTGTTTTGATATGTGAAAGGCAGGTCATATTAGTTCCTTCTGATATAAAAGTTAGTGAGGGAAAGTTTTGCCTAAGCTTGATGAATTCCATACACTCAGCCTTGGTGTTGCTGTACTCAGCTACACCTTAAAACCTGTACTGCAGCAGGCAAGAAAAACAGAACTAGCAAAAAAAGAAACTCTGCCCAGGAACCTTGAAGTTCAGTGATGTTCTCATTCATAAGAAATGTGGGTGATGTGCTGAGGGGCCAGAGGTCTCATGGAGGACAGACTTACTGATCAGGAATGCCGAGATGGTGTGGCTACTAAGTGTGGAGAAAACTTCAGAGAACTTCAGCAACAATCAGAAGAACTTGCAGAAGTAGCACTGCCATAGAACAAAGTGAAGTCACATCTGTAATCCTCAGGACTGTCTCCCTCTTTCTCTCTCTCTCTCCATCTCTCTTATTCTCTCCACAACCTTGACTAGTCACAGCGTTTACAGAACATGACTCTATTCTGTAGAGCAGTGGTCCCCAAATATTTTTCCTCAAGGGCCGAATTTTATCAAGCATACCAACCCAAGGGCCAACCCCGCAAACACTCAAAACCACGCGTTGAAAGGATGCTAGCTATAACATCACAAAGTAGTCTTCTTTTAGTCTTCTGCTTTCTTTAATTCACCTCAATAAACCTCATATATAGTATGATTTCCTGTATAGCCTACTGCTTATGAGGTCTGTAAGCATGTTTATGGAGAAAACTGATAAGTCAGATGGTGCTGCGGGCCACTCATTTGATTCCTGCGGGCCGGATCTGGCCCACGGGCCGCCATTTGGGGACCAGGGCTGTAGAGCATAATAATGTGTGAGACAGTGGCACAGATACTGACAGTACAGCTGGTGCAGGGCCCTGTAGTCCCCTGGGGCCCCAAAAATGTGATTGATCGTAATGACGAAGTATTAATATTAAGGCTGTTAAACTTTTTTTTTAAATAACGCTTATCATAACATAATTTTACGTTAGCCTGGCTTTCACGCAAACTAAATAATCATAAATGATATTTAGTCTGGAGAACCACTTATTTATTTTCTCGTAGCGGCAGCGTTGTTTACGATTGTCCAGAGCCATTTATTGGGCGCTACGAATGTCTATCGTAGCGTCTGTACATAGCTCAGAGCCAATACTGTGCCGCGCTAGTCCCTTTCGTGCTGTCATTGGATACCTAAAGCAGGCGGACAGAAAATCGGACATGGTCACCATGCTGCTTTCCAGAGTGAAATAAAATGAAGAGCGCAAAGGAGCATGGGTACTCCCAGGCTAATATTACGTAGTTCATTGCAATTATTTTGAACATCACAGAATAGTAGTTTGATTTCTTGAATATAGCCTATGCTTGCATGTTTCATGTCAATTATAATAAGATGCACAAATATTTTGAATTCAGGTTTGACACTGTTGCCCTGAACTCCACTGCCCTGGCCATCTCTTTAACAGGAAGTATGGGTGCAATTCCACTGAAAGAGCACATTGGTCAAGTCCACAACGCCAACGGCAGTGTTTGTTTTCAAAGATGTGTCAGCAGAGTCAGGAATTGCCAGGTAGTCGAGGGCCCAATCTGCAACCCTCTGTTTACCAAATGACTCAAGACTCCTCTACTGCCAATGCTTACTGCCCACCTTCTTTGTATATGAGTGGCTGGTTCCACCATGGAAAATGGACCATTTTTCTAACCTTGAACTTAGATCATAGGTATGATAGGGAGACCAGACGTACCCGATTTTCGGAGACAGATCCCGATTTTGATGGCCTGTCCGCCTGCACCTGTTCCCGAAAATGTCCCCAATTTTGGTACCGGGGGAGTACCGACCCCCTCCCGTCCGCGTGGCACAAGTCCGGGAAAAATACAGAACACCCAGCCAGTTGCAGCTGAGTTACAGTTTTAATTTATAAAAAGTTACCACCTGTCCCATTTTCGTTTGGATCTCTCACTCGACATCCACAGAATTATTTTCTCCTCGCCAATCCATTTTGCACATTTCACGCACTGGTCGGAACCGCGATGATGGCCTTTCAACTTCTTTGCTGGTAGAAAAGAATGAGATTTTTAGCCTGGGAGTTCCCATGCTCCTTTGCACGTTCAATTTTTTTTTTTCACTCTGCAAAGCAGCATGGTGGCGATTTTCTCACCTGCTTTTGGTATCCAATCACAGAACAAAAAGGGACTAGCACGGCCCTCAATTGTATTTTATGTCACGTGGTGGCTCCGGTATTGGCTCTGAGCTATGTACAGACGCTATGATAGACATTTGTAGTGCCCAATAGTCGGCTCTGGACAATCTTAAACGGCTCTTCCGCTATGAGACAAGCAATAGGTGGCTCTTCAGACTAAACATCACTTGTAATTTTAGTTTGGCGATCGGCAAGCTACCATTTTTTGTTTTTAGATAAAGAAAAAAAAATACAAAAGATAATTGCTTTTATACCTTAATTTCAGGGAATAGAACAACATAGCATACAGTACTACAGGTATACTGAAGGAACCTTATTACAAACAAGTAGGAAGCAATTAGTTAGAATAAACTAGATTTAGGAGCCCCATAGTAATCTACTGGAGCTGCTGAAGACTGAATGACCTCCACCATGGGTTCATTTGCCTATTTCAAAGTAGAGTCATGATTTTGTGCAATTTCATTTAATTTTTCCAAGATAAACATGTTTTTGACCATCAAAGTCCTTATCAGGGTGGATTTTAACAGACATTTCATCTTGCAGAGAGTAGTTAACTCTATTGATGTGATTTGATCTGCATTTGTTTAGATCAATCTATAAGGACAATATATATATTGAATTGTTTTTTTTTTTTGTTCTGTAGATCTTAACATTTCTATTGTTTTTCAGTGTCAAAATAATCAATCGGGTCAGGGATGCCAAATCTAAACATACTCCAAGGGTTAAATGGGTTGTTAGAAGGCTGTGGAGTGGAGCCTGCAGTATATGGAGAAGGGACTATGTTTCGTTATGTCAAACAATAACCAACTTTTTGATGAAATACTGCTCCATTGGCGTATGAAGTATGAATGTGATATATGGGTTTTAATATACCTGTAAAGCGCTCCTGGTTGCAAGAAGGAGTTGAGCATTTCATCACTTTCCCTGATGTTATTTTGGAAGTGTGTTCATATTTTGCTAAATTATGTGGCTTAATTATGAAGCCTTCCTAAAACACTAAACACCTGGAAGGGACTTTTGGCTCCTAATCACTTCAAATATGTCTTAAAAAAAACAACATAATTCTCAAACAACCATTTCTACTGTTTAGGAAGCAAACACACACACACACACACACACACACACACACACACACACACACACACACACACACACACACACACACACACACACACACACACACACACACAAATAAACAAACAAACAAATTAATCCTTTCAACTTTAAGAGCGGGGCTTGGTGAAGAGCCGTCTGTGGTTGAGCTGGCTACTTCTCTCTTCCAACAAAGGTTTCCTAAGCTGGCAGCTGTGGTTAGTCTCCAAGGGTGAGCATTGAAGTAACTGCATCACGTGCACTCTTGTCAAGTAGGTACCTCAAATCAAGTAGTCTGAAATGCAA
>JAODXP020000017.1:32702913-32707913 GCA_027497455.2 Sardinella longiceps | reverse complement strand
GCTCTTGCACACACCTACTCTCTCTCACACACACACACAGATGCACATGCACACACACAATCAAAGGGATAAATATGCATCCACACACATATGCACACTTTTCAATGTCTCTCTCGACTCTTTTTCTCTTACAGTACACACACACACACACACACACACACACACACACACACACACACACACACACACACACACACACACACACATATGTGCACACTTTTCAATGTCTCTCTCTGTCTCTCCCACACACACACCTGCAGGCTCTCGCCACACCCACACTAACACTCAATCGAGTCTGTGGCACTCTGGCCTAGTGGGGTCTTCTTCCTGGTACTCTCTCATCAACACAGGTGATCATCCTCTCAGGGACTGTGCACTGCAATTACACCTGTCACTTCACCGAAACAGACAGACAGACACCCAGCCACAGCTGCACATGTACCTCATTACAGGCCAGACACATCACAATCAACTAAACACACTTGCTCAAGTTCTGCCTGAAACCTGATACTCTATTTAAAGACATGCCCAAGCACTTGTGTTTTGGCAGCGATAAAGTGGTACTAGATATTCACACAGTCCTCTCGTATACCTGCAGAGAATGCTTGTGTATCAGTATCGGCCACCCACCATGATTAGTCATTCCTGCAGCTCTGCAAAACAGAGAAAATGCTTGAGAGAATGTCACAGAATGCTACATGTCTGCAATTTTAGATTGGTGGCACTATCGAATAACAGAAACACAGACAATGTGTGTGTGTGTGTGTGTGTGTGTGTGTGTGTGTGTGTGTGTGTGTGTGTGTGTGTGCAACATCATAGCCTTTGCTGTCACTGTTGATTTGTTCGGTGGTTTTAAGGAGGATTCTTCTGTGTTGTTCTCTCGAGGGCAAGCAGTCATATTTTGTCTGCTTTATAAGGTTAGTTAAAGTCTACGTTTTTTTTTTTTCCTCATCTCTCTCATAAGCACTTCCCTAGCCAGTGTCAAGTTTCAGGCACATTTCCAGCCAACCCATTGATTATGAAATTACGTTTAATGTCTAATCAGGTTTATTGTTATATGTGATTCAATTGCAAGCACTTTCCGCTAAACTACTCAGTCAGATATACGCCTCAAATCAGCGTTAAGAGTTATCCAAGATTTTCCCAACTGCATTGATTTCTCTCAAGGTAAGTGATCTTCCCCTTCTCGCTTTCTATCTACCCCCACTCTCTCCCTCGTTCTCTCTCTCTCTCTCCTCTGTCTCTCTTGCCCTCCCGCCCCCTCCCTCACCCCCTCGCTGTGTTTGCCAATATGCTCCTTCTCGTGTTCTCCATCATGCTATTATCGCGGCAAACAAAGGGTTGAAGGGTTAAGTGAGGTGAGATGAAAGGGAATTGCTCAATTGTGGCTGTTGTTGTTGTGCACCATGGTTCAGGCACCAGCCTTTTCTTTGGACTTAAAACAATCTGTGCGTCAATAAAGTAGATACAATGGCAAGTTGCACAGGGGAGGGGGAAGCATGGGGCTTATGCAGTGTTGCTTCTGCTGCTGGGGAATTAGGGTGTTTTGCAGGGAAAAAAAATTATAAATAAATAAATAAACTGGGAACACACACATGGTGAAATGTCTCTTGATATTTCTCACGCAGAAAAATTAAGGAGTAGCTCATGAGGAAATTCACTGGGTGGTGTTATGAAAGAAGTGTCACAGTGGAATAACTGATTTATGGAAATAGATTTATGTGTTGTGAGTACTGGCGCACTCCTCGCAGATTGTGAGCTGTATTTTAGCAGGTTCATTTTGGCTGGTTCTCTTTGAGAGCAGCAGCAGCAGCAGCAGCAGCAGTGTGTTCTCTGCAGTTAGCGAGATGCTGTCAGCTAGTATTTGTATGCAGATTTACAATGGCTGAAATGTGTTTGTGGGTCTAATTCTGTCTATTTACAAAATGTAACTGGGCCAGATAATTTGGAAACTAGTGTCCTTTACATGGAACATGCACATATACAGAACATGCACATATGCAGAACCATATAGACCTTTATGTGCTTCCAAGGTCATACATACATACATACATACATACATACATACATACATACATTACTAATCTAATAACTAATCACCGTTCCATATGAATGCCTTTTAGAATGGTAACTATAACAACAATAAGCAGCCTTGTAGATCTAGTTTCAACTGAAAATAGTACCCAAATCAATCAGATTAACTCTTTTTAAATTGAGTTGCATGTTTCTATTACGTTTTGTATGCTTCTTTAAATGTACGAGAGATAAATTCAAACGGGAGATAAGCGGGATAACGGCCTTCGAGGTGACCGGTTCTACAGAAATAATGGCTTGGTGGAGGTTAACTCCGGTGACGTGCGCAGCGCTCACCTCGCCATTATTTCTGTAGAACCGGTCACCTCGTCAGCCGTTATCCCTTACACATACAAACATACATACATAGTACATACATACATACATAAGAGTAATACAGTGTAACATACTTAATAACAGCCCTATTTTATGCAGACTACTTGCAGTCTAACCTAAACACAGTTCACACCCCAAATATGAGTAATTGCAGTATACTTTGTTTCTGTTGTGGTAATGAGCTTGTAACGCTGTGGACCACTTAATAGGATAGAGGGAAATGAAAGAATTTGTTGTAAATTAAAATTATTCTAATGCTTCATTATCATTCATCATTTATAATAATTTATTATTAATGTATTGTTTTCAAAGTATCGTTTGTCATTGTAGAATATGAGAATTGTGTTTGACCTACTTGCCTTTGTTTGGAGAAAGTAAAGTTAAGAGTTTGAATTAAACAATTGTTTAAAGTGCATGGACTGTGTAGTTTTGAAACCAGGCTATAAGGGCTGCTGTATGGTGTGGCCACGTGTGGAAGTTGTGTGGCTGGAGAGAGAGTGGCTGCTTATAAGGATGACCTGCCTCAGGGACTCAGACAAGAGTTACGGTACTGAGTCTGAGTCTCCACTCGGATTCTGAGAATCTTTTGTAGCCTACTTCTTCATCTTGCCGATGACCTCAGCCCAGAGTGCTCACCTAACCTCTCCTCTCCTCCACTCAGTCTGCACACACACACATGCACACACACGCACGCACACACACACACACACACACATGCACACACACACACACACACACACACACACACACACATGCACACACACACACACACACACACACACACACACACACACACACACACACACAAATCTGCTACTACTGCTGCTGCTGCTGAAATAGACGACCGGCTTGCTTCCCCTCCATGTGCCGAGGGCCCCCAGAGAGCAGGTGGGCCAGCTGTGTGTTATCTATTGATATTACTAAACTCTAATGGTGAGATGGCAGAGGACACAATAGCCAGCAGGAATTCTTTCATGTGGACATTGCTATTCTGCTCACTCCTCTCCAAAACTCTCAGTAATGTTTTTAGAGACGCTACTGTTTGGACATTTGGACTGAAGTTGTAGAAGAACAACAGCGTGGAAACAGAATAGATAGAAGGAAATAGCATAGAAACAGCGTAGACCCTAGCAGTAGAAAATAGTTTTGCTCAGCTGCTAGCCGACGTCTAGAAAAGAGCCATACAGGAGCTGGCTTGTAATTGGCCAGATATCGGTGGTGTTCACCAATCACAATAAAGCTCAGCGATTATCATTCTTCACTATCCTATCCTATCCTATCCTATCCTTGCCTTGCCTATCATTCTTGGTCAGACTATATAGTCTATGGGCTAGCAGGGATCCACATGAACCCCCCTTTTCTTGTAGCCCTGGACCTAAAGTTTAAGAAAAGTCATGTCAACAATACAGTACATTTTATTTAATGTCCTCATAGAGTTGTCAGAGTAGAAGCATAAAACGTACACTCCCAAACTTTAGAAAGAAGTGAATTTGGTGAATGATGCCATTAGATGTTCTGTCTATATTGTATACAGTAATAGTGTATTTCTCCCTCCCCAGATCCTTTGTTTTGCTATGCTTTGGTATGGTGTACTGCAATGTTAAATGTATGTATTTTTAGCTCAATCCTGTCAATAATGTATATTAAGAATGAATACGTAAAAGTATTGAAGATTGGGTGGATGGAGTACGCACATTGATTTGTGTAGGACGACACACACACACGCGCGCACACACACTCGTATACACAGACGTGTACAAAATCCAGCGAACAACTGGCAAGCACTGAGGCAGCTAAAAAAAGCTGTGGTGTATCCATATCCAATCTAGCGCAGACAGAGAGAATGTCGGATTTATCATTTTGTAGTAATGAAACAAGAACCAAACTTTTCTTTCCTATCACCCAATTTCTCCCCACAAAACCCTCTAAACGAGGTCACAACGACATATCACTTCTTCTCCTTGGCATCCTATCCGAACTGCCACGACAGAAGACAATTCTTTTGCTACTTTTCTCTCCCCCCCCCCCCCTCCCATTCCCTTTTAAATTTATTTATTTATTATTCCCTGCTATAAAAAGACACATTGTAGAAAATGTCATCATGTAAAAATTGCCCTCGCCCCCATTCTGGTGGTGGAAGAGACATGATATTATGCATGTTGAGCACGGCTTCTGCCAGCCGCTACAAAAGGCAGCGCGAATGAAAGGCTTAGGCCCGTCTCCCCCACCATGATAAGCTCATTATACCATCTATCCAATTTGCATCTGGATTGTCTATGTCTTTTAATGATCTGGCCTGTAATTTGGAATTGCGGCAACATTGCCATGTCATCGTTGACCCATATTAGAGTTCAAATGCAAAGGCAGCTGCATGGTGGGATGTTGTTGAGCATCATTCTGACATTCGCTCGCTGACACACACCGAGAGAGGAGGGGAAAAAACAAAGAGGAAGAATCCGTGGAAGCCTACGTTTTTTGGGTAATCAATTGGATCGGCGGATTTGTTCGTTTTAGATTTCACCCACCCACGTTATGTAATTTCAGAGGCTCGCATATGATTCATTCATTCATTCACACACACTCATACAAAA
>JAODXP020000017.1:32655413-32692913 GCA_027497455.2 Sardinella longiceps | reverse complement strand
TCTTTGGTAAGTGCACACAAACAAACAGACAAACAGACACACGCACACTCACACAAAGACACACACACACACACACACACACACACACACACACACACACACACACACACACACACACAGATGTACATACACAAATACATGGAGGCATCATCGACACACAAACACACATGTGCATATGCATGCTCTCTCTCTCTCTCTCTCACACACACACACACACTGAAAGACCAAAAATGAAAGCATGTGTTGTGGCTAAAAAGAGTAATGGCCACCCTGGCCGATCCCACCCTGTGTTGTTCCACCTCAGGAAACGCACCCAGACAAATCTGCAAGGCAAACAGCAGGACCATGGCCCTCAATTAAAACACATACCAATTAGCATTCCACCCAGGCTGCCTCCAACGCAAACAATTTAGACCATCCTTCAGTTATTTTTAAGGATTATATTTGTTCAAACTGATAACGATTTTGTGTGTATGTGTATTTGTGTGCGAGTGTCTATGTATATAGGGGACAGTTTGTGTGTTTTGTTTTGTGAGTATGTGTGTGTCTCTCTGTGTGTGTGTGTGTGTGTGTGTGTGTGTGTGTGTGTGTGTTTGTTTGTGTGTGTGTGTTTTGTGTGTGTGTGTGTGTGTGTGTGTGTGTGTAAGCATGTGTGTTTTGGGGAGGGTAATTTACAGGGAAGGTTGTTTTTGGATCAGTGCCAGTGCTGGAGGCGTAAAATGAGAAGACCAAACGATGAAGAAGCCTGTTGCCACTTACACACTCTCATACACACTGGACCACTGCTCTCTGGGTGCCTCTATCCCAGCAAAAATAAACAGGAGTAAAAATCAAAATCCGGACCTCAAAATCCCTTTAACCTGCACACAGTCAGACATGATTCATCTCCCTCTCTCTTGCTCTCTCTCTCCCCCGATTCTCTCTTTATCTTTATCTCAAAATCTCTCTCTCTCTCTCTCTCTCTCTCTGTGTCTCTCTGTCATCCTCGGTCTGACTGTCTGTCTCTCAACTCTATGCACACACACACACACACACACACACACACACACACACACACACACACACTTACAGAAATAAAAATAAACACATGCACTTATACACACACACACACGCACACACACACACACACTTACTCCGCCCTGCAGAGTGTTAGTCATCTCCGGTAATACTGCAGTTCTCTGCTGAGGTTTGTTACATCATACACAGACACACCTCCCAGGTTTATAAACACAGGAAGAAAATAACATACACACACTACCTCTGTACGGGCCTCTCCCTTTTCAAGATTATTTTAGAAATATTACTCTCAATGGCTGGAAGCGAAATCCAAATAAGCGAATCACTTGGAACGCTAACATAGAGGAGTAGTTTTCTTTTCCCATTTAATTAAATATGGCCAAAACAATAGTGTGGAAGGTGGAGGCTGCCCATGTCATCATACACAAGGTCTATAAGACCCATAGAACCATACAGAGTGGCAGAGACACCCAGACAAGTTAATTATGTACAACATAGTGACACTTCACCTCAAATAATACATTTTCAATAGCTGCATAAGATAGTATTATACAGGGACAATCGGTATTCGGCCACATAAGGGTAAAGAGCTCAAACATTTTTTCATTTTAGTTCTGTCGGCTGTTTCACACTCCCTTCTATTTCTCCTGGTTGTTATATTTAATTTGACCCCTCATTTTGCTGTGAATTTTGAGAGGAACAATGCATATTAAAGAAAACAAAACACCATGTCGTTTCTGGAAATGCTAATAATTCTGAACAGGTTTTTGGCCGGGGAGAGAGAAAATAAATCTTAGTTAATGGCCCCAGTCAGTAAGTAAAGACAGCTACCAAGTCTGGTTCAGCATGAACTTGACAAAAGTCAATCAAATCAACAGCAGTGGGAGATTTTGAGCCAATTTTGAAGTAATTTCCCATACAAAACTAAATTTGTTAACATGTTAGCAAGGATGCCATAGCAACAATGTCAATATATGTGTCTGAAGCTAATATTTTATCATTTTGGCTAAAACCAACTGCCAAGCTAAACCATAGGTCAAAACACAAACAATCATTGTCATAAATCTTGCTAACTAGTCACCTTGCTTTGACAAACGGGGAGCCTAGCCGAAAACCGTAACTGGCCGAATATCAGTTGTCCAAGGATACATTGTTGTTGTTTTTTAATCTTTTTTTTCTTTTTCTTTTTTTTTTACAGATATCCTGATGTTGTAGAGGGCTGCTATTAGTGATATTACAACAGTCATATGAAGGCTTTATAACAAGCTGTATATTACAAATAACATGATGTTGAAAATTACAACACTGGATATCTAAGTTTGAAATAGAGAAGAACAATGAGAAGAAGAAGAAGAAAAAAAATCCTCTGTTTCTGCAGCAAAGTGCTCTACAGTGTGAGCCAAGTAACCAGCGTATTTAGAAAAATAAAAATAAAAACACAAAAACAAATAATAATAATAATAATAATAATAATAACTCAGAGCAATCATCTCACCATTCCATAAACAATTCAAGTAGTTTCAGGAGACTATATTCTGGAGGCCAACAAACATCTGCAGTCCTTTTGGAGAAGTCAGTCTAACTGCCACCATAAGAACTTATTATGGTAGATTGGATAGAGCTTTTGTTGAAGCCCTGGTAGGTGGAATGCCCCAAGCGCTTCCTAGCCCATGCCTGGTAAAAGCCGTATCAAATCCACTGATCTCGCTTTAGAGGCCATCTCCTGGCCGTCGAGACACAAACGGAATCCAGGTTTACTGATCTTATCAATCGCCTCTCCACTTCACACACACACACACACATAGAAACACACACACACACAAACACACACAACACACACACACACACACACACACAAATACATTCACACACACACACACACACACAAACACACACACACACACACACACACACACACACACACACACACACAAATACATTCACACACACACACACACACACACACGCACGCACACACACACACACGTACATCACACACACACACACACACACACACACACACACACACACACACACACACACACACGTACATCCACACACACAGTAGTCTACATCAACAGAAGTAGAATACAGATGACCTGCTATGGTACACAATTCCAGATTAAGCAGGATTGTGTATCTATTAGTCGGATTCTGATCTTGGTCGATGGCGATCGCAGGCCTAGTAGTTCCAAAGCCTCCATCCTCGACTGTGACTCGTCTGTAGTGTTTGAGGCCTGCCTTGTTATTTGTGTTACATAACTGAGTCAATTCACACTCTTCCCACCACCAGGGCCTCGTGTTTTTCAAGGCTTTAACCTTGAGGAAACTGCCAAGTTCAGAAGCTTTTCGAGTTTGTATCCGATCTTTGTGAAAGATTTGTGGCGATGACATTTCTATTCAGTCATTCTGGGTAGTGCTTGAAAACTTTATGAATCCAGTCCGCGTAGAAAGCGACATTGACGAAAATCCCTGGGCGATTGTGTCGAGCGCAGCCTCGGCCATGGACGCTTACACCGATGATGAATTTACTCCCGCCGTCTTCACACACCAACGAGCCGCCATAGTCTTTCTGTTAGCAAAGAACCCAGAGTAAATACCATAAACAATACAAACAACAACACCATCAACAACCACCACAACAACCCTAGGATGTGTCACAAATGAATTGAATGTGAATGTGAAACACAAGAAAAGACAAATATTGACTAAATGCCACAAACACATTGAGATGGAAAACAAATATTTCAAAGACCACACACATTGTATACATGATCATGAAATGATGGCGATATAAGTGTTTGGTTTTGACTCTGTTTGAGTTTTGGAAATCTATTTCTTGTGTGTGTATGTGTTTGTGTGTGTGTGTGTTTGTGTGTGTGTGTGTGTGTGTGTGTGTGTGTGTGTGTGTGTGTGTGTGTGTGTGTGTGTGTGTGTGACTGTATTTAATCAAAACAACTCTATTCCCTTGGGCGGGGTATTCATTATCCAAGCACGATACATGAAACCGTGAACACAGTAACAAAACAACAGTTTTCCAACCAAGGATAACATGGGGACAAAAGCGAGAGACAGATAAATGAGGAACTTTTGAAGGTCTTTTGAAATGTCACAAGCTAGCGTAAACTCACCTCACACACCCCCTCGTCCCTGCGGCCGCCTGCACACACTCTGTTGTTCCCGATCTGCAGGCTCCCGCGGTGATTATCACGGCATCTCTGGGTGCCCACGATCGGTAGCTTTACCTCCTTCAGCACGTCCTCATGCCCAGTACCTGGCAGCAGAGCATCAGAGCAGGCACGTTACACTCATAACACACGTCCCATGCAAACAACAACACAATCTAGACACACTTACAATTATATCGACATTTATGCATTTAGCAGACGCATTTATCCAAAGCCATTTACATTTTGCAAATTATCAATTACAGTACATCAGGACCAGTCAACCTGGAGCAACTTAGGGGTAAGCGCAGGGGCGTCACTAGGCCTTTTTTACTAGGGCACGTGCCCAAGTAAAAATCAGCTGTGCCCTAGTTAAAAAAAAACATAGAGAAAAAAGTATATGATTTTATTTAATAACAACCCGTTTTCTGCGTGCGCATTACATATGCGAATTGAGATTGAGTGAAAAAGAATGGGTTTGTTATTCCAAGTGTTACACGTCTGAATATCTGATCTCTGGTCTGAGACACTCTTTCCACAGTCATGCATGCGCATCTGGCTTGTTGTGCCAAACAGCGATGTAGGCTACTTTAAGGTGAAGTCACACACAAAGTGCTCCGGTGGTCTTTTATAATTTTTATTCATTAACTGAAATGCCCAAAATCAAGAGCTACAGCGCACCTCCTCACGCATAGCAAACTTTACTCACAAACTGTAGCTCAGTTCAATGCAGTCGGCCTCTGATACTGAAATAACAGTACATCTTGCATGCGTTTCTGTGGTTACATTTACGCGCACCAAGGCACAGCACTAGCCTCTTATTTGCCTCCGTCAACGGTGACAGGTCAAACTCATGGCAGTAGCTACAATAGAGGACACCGACGTCTTTTTTTCGAGCCGAAAATAAGTTTGTTAAACACTCATAAATCTTATTGCGCGCGATACAGCGTTGCAATACATATCGTGGGTGAATTGGTTTTGCTTTATATTGGCTCTTACAATGGAGGTATTTGGTATTAAATTAAACTAGACAACCAGACTTATCCATTGGTATCATTGATAACGTACTTGCTTGAAAATAAGGTGGCAACATTTCTATATAAAGATCAACATAAATCTCTTTATCAGGTGTTATAGGGTACACTTGGCCAAAATCACCACACATTACAACTAGGCTATTGGAACTCGACAAAGACGCAACTCTTCAAATGGACAAAATTAGAAGCAAAATTGACCTTGTCTAAATAACGTTTACCTTTAACTATCTTATCCAATGCTGTCTCAGACCAGATTTGGCTTAAATGGACAGTGCACCATTCATCCATACCTACTTCAGTAATGCAATAATCAGCATTTATTTATTTATTTACTTTTTTTTTTTTTTTTTTTTGGGGGGGGGGGGGGTTGTTGAGGGTGGAGGCCTGTGCCCCAGTAAAGCTTCATCTCTAGTGACGCCCCTGGTTAAGCGCCATGCTCAAGGCACAACGGTGGCTATTTCCAGGCTACTAGCACACTAGCCATGTTCCTTAAAGTGTAGCTGTGGAGTAAGTTAAAGCATAGGCCTGCTACACAAGCCTTCTAAGAGCAATATATTTTGCATGGAATGAAAGAATTTCGAACAGCATAGACCAAACGCGAACGCGAAACATGTCAACGGCACCTCGGCTTCGAATATTGAGGTTCTATTGATTCAGTGTAAAGTGCTTGTTCGCTTCTGCGTTCGCGTTTGGTCTATGCTGTACCAAATTACTTTGTTCCACTCGCTAACTGGTGCAATTAGCATGCTCCTTCAAAAGGGCTAAGCTTGAATTCACTCCGGAGCTGTTCTTTAACAGTTACGCCAACATCGCCCGCTATAGTGCCCAAATAATGTGTACATGCCTCGGGATGCAGAAAAAAAACCCAGGAGATTCATTTTTAATAAAATGTTGAACATGTAATGAATTTACCTTTGGTCTCTCCCCAGCCGTACATGTTGCAAATGGTGCCCTCAGGGATAGCACAACCAGTTACAGGCTGTTGGATGAGCCGAATATTTGGTACTGACACACGAGCAGGCCTGGAGAGAGAGAGAGAGAGAGAGAGAGAGAGAGAGAGAGAGAGAGAGAGAGAGAGAGAGAGAGAGAATGGGAAGATGTATGACTTTTTTCCAAGTTGTTCTGTTCCTTGCCTACCTTGGAATAAAAAATAACTAAATAAACAGGTCATAAATAAAGCAAGCGCTCCCAGAACCACTTCTCCTAGATTGAAATCACTGCAGTTATTACTAAGCCTGATTGTCAGAATCACGTGCAGTGTGGTAATCAAGAGAGTCACTAATGAGTGTTGGGAAGACAAAGACAGACATCACACAGGGCGAGGGAGAGAGGAGGAGGATGATGGGAACAGGAGAAGGACAGAGAGAGAGAGGGTAAGAGAGAGAGATTGAGAGAGGGACTGAGACCTCTTGGGTAAATGAGGGGAATATTTAACATAGTTAAGTGAGACAGTCAACACCAGCTGCACAGGATGGGACTTACTGTGTGAGCCGCAACATGGCCAATCCGGAACCTTCTGGGCCACACAGGATGTAGGCGATCCTCACTTCCTGTCGTGGGACATCGGTCTGCATAGACGCATTGAGGTGAGTAGCTCCCAGGACCACTGTATACTCAGTCAAGTCAGGCACACTGTGGAGAGGGAATATCACACAGTCACTATAATTAAACACAATCAGAATTCAACTTGAGGCTATTTCACTAAATGTACAGCATTATGTTCCATTGTAAAAGATTATTAACTAAATGTTAAGCCATTACTAAATGGACAAAGACTAACACAAGCAACATAAGAGACCTGTGCTAACGACATTCTATATAGCTCTCTTCAAAATGCTTTCATGCTGGCCTTGTTTAGCTTTGCCGTGTCTTTCAGCGTGCAGACGGCAGAAAGCGATACCTATGGAAGTCTATGTGGAATTTTCCACGCCACCCACAGGTCTGATTTAAGGGCTGAGACAAATTAGACAATTCACCAGAGATAAGAGCTATGTGACCTCTCAGGGTCTGGCCAACTACTGACAAGTTACAGACATGACATCATCATCCCAGATGCTCTATACACTAGAGAGAGAGAGAGAGAGAGAGAGAGAGAGAGAGAGAGAGAGAGAGGGGAGAGAGAGAGAGAGAGAGAGAGAGAGAGAGAGAGAGAGAGAGAGAGAGAGAGAGAAAGACTGCTCAGTGCTTACCAGGAGGAGAAACACTGCCGATCTGTCAGCACCCAATGTTCACGAATCAGAGACCCTCCACACCAGTGACTGTTCCTAATAATGTCAAAGACACACACACACACACACACACACACACACACACACACACACACACACACACACACACACATGCACACATCAGGTAATTGAACAAGACTTTACACAGACAAAAAAAAACAATGTGATAGCATCAGCTTTCACAGGCCTCCAATGTATCATTACATCAACTGGCATGAAAAGCCCAATCTGATGCCAAAAATCAGTGAAGACAGGATAAAAAGTGTGGACGGACGTCTCACCCTTTCTGAATGCTGACCATCCAGCTGCCATTGCCGGGCGGGGCCAGTCCCCCTCCCACGATACGGACGTTTTTATGAATGACACAAGATTTCTTGGGAATGGCTATTGGAAGAACACAAAGTGAAGGGGACATTTATGGGAAAGGAACCTAAATCAGAACATCTGCACTCTGTGCACTAGAATTGGACCACCACCAAAGCCATTTCAACCTGAATTATTTCTCATTAAAGTTAGATTAAAGTTAGCTGAGATTAAATGAGTTGTAATGTGTACTTGGGAGCCAACTTACGGTTTACTGGGAGGCTGTTGATTGACGTTTCACCTGAAATGAGAATGATAGCGTTGATTTAGGAACGTATGTAGGCAACTGTAATGAAACTGGCCAGAAGTCAAAGTTGGAGAAATAAAAGTCACCAAGACAAATGAAGTCAGGTCTGTGTAATGAACAATTGCATTGTGGTGTCTGGGCAAAGTCAGACTGCTCTTGATCACTTCAATCAGCTTTAAAGTCATTTAGTGAGTCTTCAACGTAAACTTGGGAAATACAGACTTGGGAAATATACAATTTCCTAACCACAGAATCATTCATTGTTTAGAACCAAATACTGTGGAAGGAGTATTGGAGGGAGATGCCGAAAAGCTACCCTTCCAAAAAGCATATGGGACAACTTAACTCCATACCGCCTCGACTCCTGCCCTGCCACTGGAGCTGATAAACGGCTGTGAAGATCCTTCACACACTCTAAAGCTCTCACTAAGATAAACAGTGTGAGGGGAGGAAGAGCCACCTGGGCCTCCTGACAGTAAACGAAACATTATCACCTGCACTTCCAGTGAAAACGCAGAGGGATCAAGAGACCTAGCCAATCACACAAGCCCCTACAGTATTTACCGTCTTCGCTGTCACTGTTTTGCTTTTGCATTACAACATTTTTTTCCCTCTACTGAGTCAAAGTGAACTGGATTGTCATTGTTTCTGCACTCTTTGAAGGGAAAAGCTCTAACACGAGCTCTAACACAATAGCAAAGTGCTAAATCATTGGCAATCTCCTGCTGGCTTGATATCAATGATGCACAAAGAACTGGAGCATATGGTTCCCTCATGCTGCTAGCACGACTGCTTTGTTGCTGTCACAGCTTTTGCAGGTCCACAGAGGCTGCAACGGTCAACTCACAAGGCTTGATGTCGCAATAGTCCCAGCGGATGTAGGAGTCGTTGGTGTAGCACCAGGGTCCGTGCTTGTCGTCGTCTGGGTTGCGACAGTAACTCTCCTCCGGGTCGACGCTTAGCACAGCGGCGTCTGGGGTTTTGGTGGTACTGTGAAACAAACACGAGCACAATGGACATGGTTACGATCAGCGACACCCCTGCACCGCACATGTGTAAGATCAGACAAGTCAATACCCTGCAAAGAGCGGATTGATGTCAGCATGATGTGTAATGGACCACACAAGGCATGGTTGACAGCGTGATTTAGACGAGAACCTCTCAGCCTGTATTAATGTAATCGTTAATATTGTTAGAGTCTACAATGACTGCGGCTGAGAGCGCTATATGTTCATGCCAAAACATGACACAACCACCATATACTGTATATATATATATAGCCCATAGAAACAAACACACTGCTGAACTATGTCAAAGAACTTCCAATGACATAGCTGACATACTGCTTCACAAAACACATCATTACTCCAAATGCCATCATTGTATGGCTCCCACAGCATAGAAAACACTGAGACATGAGAAACTTTAAAATGATTCTCTGACGGGACCAATGTCCATGCAATGCTAAATGCTAAAGGCAGTGGCAATAGAAAGGAGGGAGAAGAAAGCAAAGAATTCCAAATAAGTGTAAATCGCTTGGGTACACATGTAGTTTGGCCCTGAGGTTTCTGCAAACGGGTTGGAGAGGTCACAAGCACGGCCTTTCCCAGCAGCCTTGGCGGGAGCCCAGGGCCGGCGGGGAGGGAGAGGAGGGTGGGGGTGGTGGTGGTGGTCTAGGGTGGGGTGGGAGGCTCGGAGGGAGGGTTTTTGTGTGGTTGATTGGGGTTAGGGGTGGGGGAGTTGTAGCGAGGAGACATTACTCAGGGACATGCCCACCTACACTGCCGAGTTGGCCTCTCCCACACGAGCGCGCACGCACACACACACACACACACACACACACACACACACACACACACACACACACACACACACACACACACACACACACACACAGGCTCCCTTTCTAGAACACCGCGCAGAAGGCTTCACATTCCCTCAGCAGCCACGCCAGCTACACCCACCCTCCTCCTCCACCCTCAATAATGGATGGGAACACAGACGGACAAAGACTGCAGCCAAATCATGACACAGTGATGATACCTCTTGTGTTATCTCCTTCTTCCTCTCCCTCGTTCTCTTTTCAACACTAACACAAACATCCCCCTTCCGACGTTTCCCTGGGAGCGACCTCTAACCTGTGAGCCTAGGGCAGCTGAGTGCGGGCCAAACAGGGAAACCGGCAGGCTTTGATGTGATCATTGTAGGCTGGGTGGGGGGGGCTCTCTAGGGGTTGTTTGGGTGTGTGTGTGTGTGTGTGTGTGTGTGGGGGGGGGGGGGTAAGCTGGGCAGCCCAGGTTCAGAGGTCATGGGCTAAAGCACGTCTGCCCAGCTGCGTGCTTGCCCCGTGTAATTCTCCAGGAATTGAGTCACACTAACGACCACACTCAGACATCAATTAAGCTTGTGCCCCTACCCCCCTAAAAAAGCTAGCAGACACCCCCTCACCCCCATCCCCCCCAAAAAAAACCTCTGTAAGGCTCTTATTTTTCTCAAACATGGACAAATATGCTCTGACAAAGCGAGCACCTCTGGGCTTTCTCTCTCTGCTCCCCGGCAGATGACCCCGTGACCCGGTGCATGTTCATAAAAACATGCAAGCTATTTGGGAAAGGCCGGAGGCATTTTCTCTGCACGTGCTTCAGAGTGAGGGTGAGCTCACGCCTGGACCCGAGGGAACAGGTGTTACTGAGATTCTCAAGGAGAGGAAAGGAGTTACCATTGCAGACCTAGAACAAACCCAACAGGGCTAAAAACTCCATCGCAGATTTAGGTAACGGTATAACGTAGTAAAATAAGTAGTAAGAAGTAAAACAAAGCGTCTACAAATACGAAGCGTAATATTTTAGGCCTTTAACTATGCTCGCTCAATTATAAATGCATCGTAAAGCACGGCTGTAAATCCATTTGCACCTTCAAGCTCTCCCAACAGGTTTCACATGCATTATTACTGCGTCAATGTTTGAAGCTCTTCAGCTTTGAAGAGCGGGGCGCACAGAGGCATCATGGGAGTTCTGTCCTTGAGAATACATAATGGACGCCTGCAACTCAAGCACACCCAGCGAGCCGGAGCGCTCGCTTCTGTTTCCATGGATACCAAAAAATCCATATGCACACCAATGAATATACTGTATCTATCATTTTCTACTCCGTCAGATGTGAATTGCATATCTGTTAGTCACTCAAGGAGCGGATAAGCTTCTGTCTCAGTTTTCCGAAGCACAATCAAGGCGCTAATCTCACTAAGATTGAGTGTGTTTTATAACAACAGTACAAAAGAAACAGAACTGCTCGCATACTACGGTACAATACATTCCAATAATTCCACTTGGTTGCATTAAGCCAAAAGGAGGACATCACTTCTCGTGTTGCCTTACCTCTCAGAGCGACCTTTCCAGGTGGCGCACGGAATGCCCGACCTGGTCACAGATAGGGTTCCTCTGTACGACCCTCCGTTGCCCTCATAGCACTCTGAAAGAAAGGTCACAGAGGTCAAGGTAAGAAGACATAACATGACCCTAGAAGAGATCATGGTTAACAACAGCAGCCGTATAACTGAGCCACACAGACCAACACTCCGCCCACTTATACTCTGCTGTCACAGTTAAAGAAAAAAAAAAAACAGAAACAAAATGGCCCACAGCTGTAAAAATACCGCCACTACAGGGACATGTGACAGTCATCAGAAGCCTAACAGCAGGCACCAGGAGCCTTACACACACACACACACACACACACACACACACACACACACACACACACACACACTCCAGACCCTGACCACAGACGCATGGCGAAATCAGCGTCTGCAGCCATGCGTGTAATGCACCTCCCCTTTGCGGAGCTGTAAGGTGCGCCACTCATTTAACTGAAGTTACAGCTGCTCCATGTCCAAGTCCCTGGCAGTCGGTTGCCCCCTGCAGCAAACTGCCTCAAACAAGGCCTGCTTCAAACAGCCACTATTACGGGTTATATAGACATTACTTTAGGGACTGCAAGGCTCCCCGTGCCAATAAGTCAGGTTACAAGGGGAACGTGGAAAAAAAGAAATGACATTCTCTTCCCACACTGCTTTTAAAAGGGAGAATTTTATGGAGAATAACGAGGGAGGGAAAAAAGTTAAAAGCAAATGTTATTTTTCTGTCGAGTAGGTTTTGATATGCAAAAGAGAACTGAACTTCAAAAGCCGCGCGACTCCCGATCTCTCTGTTGTAGTGAGGTCGTGAAACATTCTTGGGAGGAATTCTGCAAGCATCGCAAGCGAAGAGACACTAAAAATACTTTCCAAAGCATGATCAAGGCTCCTTTTAAGTGGCTTTTATGGGCGGACTGTAAGGTCTGATGAGGTGTTAAATTGTCTGCATCACTTTACGGCCTTTACGTGTATTTTCACAACATCATTTTCGACATGTAGCCTTTTCATTCAACCGCTTCTAGCTTTGCCCAACTAATTGGTGGGATGGCCCAGACCGGCAGATGCTATCGGCAAAATCCAGTTCAATTTGGCATTTCGAGCACATCAATACATGATGAAGAAAAGCCTCATATTTTATCTGCAATAATGCTGACGTTATCATACATGCATAAAGAGAATAGCAAATAGCCATTTCTATGCCTTCACAGTTTCTAGTCCAGTTACATGAATCTCTTATTGCAACTAATCATTACTATTCAAGTCATCATGTATTATTTTTTTCCAACCATATTTATAAGAGGATTGCAAGGTAATGCAGGCAATACAGTGGAAACAAAGTACAT
This sequence comes from Sardinella longiceps, assembly GCA_027497455.2. NCBI lineage: Eukaryota > Metazoa > Chordata > Actinopteri > Clupeiformes > Clupeidae > Sardinella > Sardinella longiceps. The sequence goes on along the minus strand of JAODXP020000017.1, from coordinate 32,680,096 downwards.
TTGTCCACAGATTTTTATGAAAAGGGCCTCGAAAGAGGAAAAAAAAACACAGACCTTAACCCCAAACCCCCACCCAAACGTGCACAGAAAAACAAAACAAAACAACAACGAACAAACAAACAAAAACACAATGATCCAGCAGTAAAAGATTAAAGACTTCACACCAAAAGAGACAGATATAAGTATATTAAAGTAGACTTTGTAATGGGAGGCTGGGATTCAAGGGGTAAGAGGAACACCCTGAGTCTTGTCATCGGCCCATTTGTACAGCAAAGGCTGCCATGTTTTTCTGGAACAGTCTGGATTTGTTGTTAATATTATGGCGCGTCATCATTATTAATTAATGACTATATTATTACCACAGTCTTACAGTGATTTAATAATATTTTGACACTTTGTCATCTGTAATTAAGACGGGGGTCTCACTTTCTGGTTCCGTTCCACAGCGGGGGATGTTGCTGCAGTAGGCGATTTCCACGTTGGGGTCTGTTGTGTAGCACCAGGGAAGGCCATCACGGCCATCAGGATTCCTGCAATAGTTCTCCCTCAGGTCTCTGTTTACACACACACACACACACACACACACACACACACACACACACACACACACACACACACACACACACACACACACACACACACACACACACACACAAACAAACAACAAGATATTCCAGAGTGTGACAGGTGGCCAACATGAATATGAATAAAAATAGAGCGATTTTTTTCTGCACTCAGCTCGAAAAGCTTGTGTGTGTGTGTATGCTTTGTTGTTTTGTATTCAACAGTGTGTTCAGTGTGTGACTGAACACTGAACTCCTGCGATGCAGGAACAACGGCGAGTGGCTAGGAGGAGTGTTGACAGGTGGTGTGTGGTTCTCACTTGCAGCGGTAGTTCTGTGGGGTGAACGAGTGCTTGTGGGGGTACTGTGAGTCCCAGCGCTGGCAGATCAGACCACCGGGAGTCACTCCCACGTCCCCGCGATACCTCTCGCCGTGGCCACGGTAACAGTGCCTAGTCGTGTCGCGGTCGCTATCGGTCGCCCGGGGCTCTGTGGAAGCAAGAAAGAAATGCACAGAGAGAGAGAGAAGCAGAGACAGAGAGGGAGAGAGAGAGAGACGGACTTATTAAAATACTTTATACACCCCAGAGAGCCCAAAATTGCCTAACAAAGTCATAATATGTACTGTTGGCTAAATAACGCACACAGGGACTTGGGTTTACACAAGGGTACTGCCCAAGGAGAGTTGTACTAAAGCTTTCCTTTCCAAAAAAAAAAAGGAAAGAGAAAAAAAAAAATTCTTGGCACGAACAGTAATGGAGACGTGCTCTGCCCTTGGCTCTGCTTGATCAGTGTACGACGGAGGGGCGGCGGGCTGCCAGGATCAATCCGGCTCGTCCGTCAGTCCCGCGGACGACGGGTCACGCTGCAGTGGGCCGCCCACGCATTACTACGGACATGCACCAGCGCGGTCACTAATGGGTAGCCAAGGTCTTTTTTTTCCCCAGGCCTGGCAGAGTGAAACAAAATGAGACGGCTTTTCGTTTATTTATTTATTTATTTTTTTGCCTCGCGGTTTTTCATTTAATGTTACAGATTACGGTCCCTGGCTCCCACCGTGCATGACTCTATTGCACATGATTGCCTATCTCTGTCTTGCTTAGCAGAGTTTAAGTGCCGCCTGTCAGCACGGGTTGTGCATATAAATAACTTTGTCCTCATTATGACGAGAAAGATGCAGAGCCTCGAAACAAAGGGGGCCTTTGTTTGTCGTGCCATTGCTTCGATTATTTCGATATTTGTGAGGAAATAAAAAAACAAAAAAAAAAAGGTTTTAATCAGTTTCAAGCACCACAGCTGTAAATTCGGGTTGCTTTAAAAAAAAAAAAAAAAAAGCAAGACAAGAGGGAGAGAGTATCAGATCCTCTTTTTAGGGCTAAGTAAACATTCCAAATGGACAGATGCCATCTTGTAAATACACACCCGGACCGATCACACTGATGACTTTCCCAGAGACAAGCAGCTCTGCTGGAATCTGATACCGAGAAAAAAACGAAAAGAAAAAAGAAACCTTGATTTCCTTTCAAGGTTTACCTGTATATTGGTCATTGGTTACAATTCTCATCTCAGGGAGAGTTGGAATTCTTTGGATTAGCAACAGAAAAATGTAGCTGTAAATGTGAACAGGATTCATGTAAGAGAAACTTCTCCGTTCTCTCACCGAGGGTCAAATCAGGCAGACACTTTGAGGGTGGACCAGAGAAAGATTATAAACACACACACACACACACACACACACACACACTTACAAACACACTTACAAACACACACACACGCAAGCGGAGTAAAAACACAGGCAGGATCCCTGACACGTGGAGCCATCACTGCCCAACATCTGAGGCAGTGTCGGGGCACCCGAGGGGAGAGAGAGCGCGGCTCTGAGTGGTGATTTTCCACTAGGCAGCGGCCTCCACTCGAGTTTGAGTGGGCGAGGAAAAGTGTGGCAAGCAAAATAAACAAGGGAAGAGAATGAGAGGATGAGTGATGAGAATGAGCAATGAGTAATGAGAGACAAACAGCTCAGTGAAAACAGAACCCAATGATGATGTGTGCCAATGGAAGAACTGAGGAGACATAGCACTAAACAGGCAAAGAGATGACAAGAGAATGGCTAAAACCCTCCCTTCGTGCAGGCGCACACACTTACACATATACACACACACACACACACAAATGCACACACACACACACACACACACACATACACACACACGCACACACACACACACACACACACACACACACACACACACACACACACACACACACACACACACACACACACAGCTCTGAACCCTCCGAGACTAACATGGATTGACTTCATGGTGGTCTAGTTCATGCCGGGTTTTAGACTTTGATGGCTCAGGGCCTGAGGTCCTGATTCACGCTGTACAGTAATTGTGTTCACAAGTCCGTATCTGAAGCTGTCCGTTGGTGGTGCATGTGTGTGTGTGTGCATTAGCACCAGAATCTGTCTGTGCAGAGCAGCCTCCTGACCGACTGCCTGCCTGCCTGAGCTCTCCATTAAAAATCTATTGAGACTGCGTATACAGCCAAGCGCATGTGGGAAAATAGAACTTGCTTCTACAGGCAGGGCAGGATCTATGGGTGCGTGATCTGTGTGTGCATGAACTAATCTTTGAACATGCATTCTGAATGAAAATGGACCAAAAAACACATACATACCACATATGCACCACAAATGCACACTTTCTAGTGTACAGTAAATCGAGCGTTAGGGTTAAGGCTCAGGCTAAGGGATAAGGGCTTAGGGGTTAGGAAGCACCTTGAGATGTAACCCATGACTCATTAGGAGTAAGGTAGAGGAAGTGAAGAAGACAGATTGTGAAGAAACGGACAGCACATATTCACAGACAGAGGGAGGTGACTCTGATAGAGCTGCTTAGCACAAGGCCTCTCTGTGAGGGAGTGTGTGTGTGTGTGTGTGTGTGTGTGTGTGTGTGTGTGTGTGTGTGTGTGTGGGGTGGGGGTGGGGGGGGGAGTATGGTGTGGGAAGGTGCAGCAGGTTTACAGAGCAACTCAAACTCCCCTACCCAAACCTCATTAAAACACATCAGCCACTGACCGGCAGGGATGGGTGCAAAGACAAACAAATACGGCGGGATATGAACCACTCTGAGTCAAAGCTGGTCTGGATGATGGGATGATGTATGGAGACGAGGAGAGACGGGGGAGGGAGAGAGAGAAGGAGAGATAGGGAGTTTTTTTCTTCTTCTTGTTCTTAAGGCCCTGTTCTGTTCTTTGCAACTCCTAGCATTCCATAATGACTGACTACCACGCCGAAGCAGAGGCCAGCGTCAGGAGGAGGAAGCTATAAATTTGACATGGCGCATGCACACACACACACACACACACACACACACACACACACACACACACACACACACACACACACACACACACACACACACACACACTCCCCCACACCCACACAGACCCACACACACATAGGCACATGTGTGCAGATATTCACAATGGACATATGTGCTCACACACCTACACGGGCACACACCTACACACACACGCACACACACACACACACACACACCAACACTTACACATACACACAGGCATTTGCATGCACACACCTGCACATTGTTTGATGTTGCAGAACTCCCAAGGCACATTGGGGTCTGTGGTGTAGCACCAGGGCCTGTGACGTCCATTGGGATTCCTGCAGTAGTTGTCATTCAGGCCCTTGTCTGGGTACCTGCAAGAGACAGAGAGACCAGAGTCAACCTTTTAAGCAACATCATTTATACAATGTACTTTCACTCAAGATGCTTCAAAGTTTATCTTCAACCAGTCTCTCTCTCTCTCTCTCTCTCTCTCTCTCTCTCTCTCTCTCTCTCTCTCTCTCTCTCTCTCTCTCTCTCTCTCTCTCTCTCTCCTTTCCTTTTCTTCATTGTTTCCCTCCCCTACTCTATAAATGACATCCAAATGAGCAACACATTGTAGATGCATCCTCACAGTCCAGACTAGGGGGCTATGATAACAATAGTAGAGCTGTCACGTAAACTGAAGCGAACATATGATTCACATTGGTGCCCACTAGGTGGTACGATTATGTGGCCTGTGCTCGTAATGGAGCCGAGGTTCCCTGCGGCCCTTACCGCAATCGCTCGAGACTTTTTCCACATGCAATCACATATTCAAACAAAACAAAAAGCATGGAGAAGTTCTGGTCCACTAGTAAAAGCATAAGGGCTTTCAAATAACACACACATGCACGACAGACGTGTTTTACTGGTGTCCGAAATATTAACACGGCTTCCATCCGTCTGTGGTACAGGCGGCGCCATGACGATGATTGACTGTTCGATAAACACTTCCTGAGAAATGACCGAATTCTCTGAAAAGAGCACCTTTTTCCACGGAATAGTAAAACTCCGGACTGGCCCAAGCCTATTTCTGATATAAATACATCCTTGGTCCTGGTATGAGCAGGATTCCTTAGGGGGGAGGGAGGATGGCTAAACAAACTGACATTTCATTTCTTAGACCAATGAACGTGAATTTTCCCAAGACAGCCCAAGTCGGAATTCCGATTTCCAGACTCCAGAGCCCTGGCACTGGGATTTATGCCCATTCACCCCGTGCATCATGGGAAAAGCGAGATTCCACTAAAATCACCTAGCGCAGGATCCCTGAGAGCCAGTGCATCCATAAAACATGCACTTTTGACCATGCTAGCATTCGTCACAGCGTGACTCTGCATACAGACCACTGTACTTGTATTATTTATGCCTTATTTATGTTCTGATAAGAAAGCTCCTCCTCCAACTTGACTGGTACAGGGCAGTATATGTGTGAAGAAAGTTAGAATCTTGGCTCACTTCTTTCTCAGTTGAAGTAATCTGCAGAACTTTTTTTTAAAGATTCCTAAAGTATTTTTTTAAGTTCCTCTGTGTGGATTAAAAGGACAAAATAAGTGCATTTGAAAGAAAGAAAACACTCACAAAACACACACATACACACAAACAATATGTGGCAAAAGTTGCACTATGCAGATGCTGAAAAGCTTACTGGACAGATGCTGAAACACTAAGTACACAGAGCCAAACTATAAACAAGGCCTGACTGTGTCCATGACAGCTGACCGACTGGCTTTGGTTTTCAGGGACAGAGAGAGAGAGAGAGAGAGAGAGAGAGAGAGAGAGAGAGAGAGAGAGAGAGAGAGAGAGAGAGAGAGAGAGAACTCTCTCATCAGTATAACTCAAGGCAGTCTGCTAGACTCCACTATACAATTAGAAGATGGAATCTGCACTGTATACAGTTTGCACTTGGCCCAGTAAAAGTTGTGAAATCAAATATCTTCTTGGAGTAGACATACCCGACACTTTACCTTTACCCAAGCACCATTTACCTCTTATGACCTGTGTTAACTAGTTTTTACTAGTTTTTACGACTGGCATCATCTATTTTTTCACAGTGTCATAGTATTCCAATGCCAGGGTCCTAACCTCTATAAAGGGTAATAGCCCAGATGCTGGCTCCAAGTCTCCACTACTGAGATATCAACGTCAGGAGACCTGATGCCTGCACACCAGGTCAGAGAGGAATGGGAGTCACTCAAGTGTTTTATACCTTATGCTACAAGACCTTTAAGTTGGGGAGCTGTCTGTCTTTAATGGATTGAAGGTTTTTTTCCACCATCTCTCTCTCTCTCTCTCTCTCTCTCTCTCTCTCTCTCTCTCTCTCTCTCTTGCTCTCTCGCTCGCTCACTCGCTCTCTCTCACTCACTCTTTTTTCCATTTCTCTTCTCCTTCCTTTTTAGATGAGGGAAGTTTATGACAGATATGTTTCACATTTTGTGGGTGAGGGTTGTAGGTCTGTAGGTCTGTTTTTGGAGCTGGAGGAGCTGTCTGTCTCAATTTAAAGTGGTTGAAGAGGCGTTTTTTTGGGGATGGGTAAGAATTGTCTCTCGTTTTTTGTGGTGTCTGATTTCATAGACAGGAATGAATGGTTTTGATAGATCCCAAAGATTTCTCACTTCTTGATGGTATGATAAAACTCGGAGGCATGCAACTCTTTCGTCTGTCTCTCTTTTCTCTCTTTTTTTGGGGAAAGAGAGAGAGGGGGGGGGGTCATGAGGAGAGGGAAAAAAAGTCTTTGAGCGGTAGCTTCCATTTTAAGGCTGCTTTAGATGTCCCTGATAGCTAAGGCTTCAGGCAGTGGCAGCTGCCTGCAGGAAGATTACCTTCAGCAGGGGAGTGTGTGTCAGGAGTAGGTCAAGAGGGATGGAGGTGGGGAGGGGTGTGTGTGTGTGTGTGTGTGTGTGTGTGTGTGTGTGTGTGTGTGTGTGTGTGTGTGTGTGCTCACCTTTTGGGGTGGAAGTGGTGTGCATGGGGCTCATCCAGGTCCCAACGCTGGCACTCACGTCCACTCTCTGTGTGGTCCATGGGCCCTCTGTAGGTCTCTCCAATGCAGCTCACACACTCCACTGTGGGAGAGCGACATTCAAGAATGTCAGCGACGAGAAATATGCCGAGAGGGGCACACACACACACACACACACACACACACACACACACACACACAGACACACACGTATACACACACACTTTTTCAATCAAGCTGTGGGATATGCCTATTTTCAACTGCTCACATACACACAGCTGGGTCACATTAATGCTGGTTGCCACATTCAAAGGCAAATTAATGGATTAGACAAACAGTGCGTCTGACATATCCCTGTGCCTTCACATGTCTGCTGTCTGAGCCGTAACCCTATAGCCAAGCGAGGTCGGCCTCGCTCTCCCTCTCTGGTCAGTCATGAATAGTCATCTCCCGTCTCAAAGTTAGTCACATCAGTTAGTCATTAAATAAATGGCTCCAGAGATAGCCATCGAAGCTGGGCTATGCTTTTTTAAGCCATCGCCACTTGTTTTCATGTATGACTCAAACTGATTTCATTTAAAGATGTGGTCTAGCCCCTCTATCCCCCTTCCCGACCCCCTTTCCCCCCCTTCTCTGTTCTACACTATTACTATGTCATGTCTACCGCCGGAGATTCCCGTGTTTTCTTTTGTTTTGTTTTATTTTTTCTCGGAATAAAATTTTACCCGATTAGAGGCTACGAAAGCAAGCAAGCAATCATCGTTTACGCTCAGTCACAGCGCAACACTGTTTGCACAAGGCAACGGCTGCTAACCACAAAGGTCACCTTTAGAAATGTCACCCCCTTTCTTAAGAGCCACGGCCACGGCTTGCGCCCACAGCTGTATGCAAACTGGGAGAGTGTTATTAGAAACACATGTGTCTAAGCTGGCCACTCTCATGAAAGCCCCTGATTTTTAACGTCCCGGTGTGTTTCTGATTAAGGAAAACTAATTTATTAACAAACCCTCCCAGTCATATTTCTCAGTACATTTCTGTTAGTCCACCAAAAAAAACCATTCCCCTTGGAGTCTCTGGATGTACTTATTGTTTTAATGTCCGCTAATGTGAGGCCATCAAATGCATCTTCAACATTCCCACACTGTGCTTATCGCTTTGAATCATTTGTTCGCACCATCAAAAGCACTGCGGTCATGAGCTCTGAGTCACGCTAACTCGTTTCCAATATTATATGTGAACCAAATTCACTTGCTTTTACACTCCCAAAATACAACACAACACAACACAATAAGAGAGTTTGTCGCTAAGGCAATGTAGTCACAGACACAATATAAAATCCCGATGGTGTTTTGGATCACTGATCGCCACCAAAATTGAACCAGTCCTTCCATGTCTCACTACACACATCCAAAAATTTCATCCAAATCCGTGCAGTACTTTCGAGTTATGTTGTACACAGACAAGACAGACAGACAGACAGACAGATGCTGGCGAAAACATAACCTCTTTGACAGAAGTAACTATGGCACCAGGAATGATAAGCAAAGTGCCAAGTTGGTATTTGTCTTTGCTGAATTAAGACTTGACCAGATATGAACAAGTTTAAACAAATTAAGTGTTTCAGATAGAACTCATTCACTTGGCAAAATACAGGGTTTTAGGAATGTTTTTCAGAGACTGCAACCCCAAAGCTGTGATCATCTCCTACAAGTTTCCTTGAAATCAGGTCTGAAAATTAAATCTTGTTAAAAGTTCTGAAACCCCTCATGATATTTCATTTAAAAAAAAAAAAACAGCTTGCGTAACAGCCTCAGTGCAGGTAATGTCCTTAGCACTGTTTAGGAGCAATATGGTTAAGTTGAGTAATCAACATGTCTGCTATGTCTTGAATGATTTAAAACAGAAGCCCATTACATGATTGATCATAGCTCTGGTAAATATGTGGGAGGCACAGGCAAGCTCGGCCTAGGCCTTGGGAATCCGCAGTGGGGCTGCAGACAAGCATTGCAACAGGCGTGGACTGAGTGCTGTTACATGGACATGATTAATCTGATTATTTAAGCAAATATTCCATTTCAGTTGTAGTTTGTCAATGCATCTCCTTGGATACTGTTCTATAGAATGCACCTCGGAATCTCTAGAATTGGATTATTCATGTCTATGTAACCACACTCTACTCAGTGTGGGGCTGCAGCAGTGTATTGTACTCACCCTCAGAGCACTGCGGAAGGCCACAGGCCTGCAGCCGGACCCCCGGGTCTATAGTGAAGCACCAGGGCCCGCTAGTGGCGTTGTCTGGGTTACGGCACAAGTTCTTCTGGAGGTCCTTCTTCCTGTACTTCCTTGGCAGGAAGCTGAGGATGACACACAGAGACACACAGACACGGAGAGAGGGAGAGAGAGAGAGACAGAGAGAGAAACACAGAGAGACACAAAGTGGAGTTCAGCAGAGTTCACAAGGACCAGGATCTGACTGAGTGACTGTTGGCTGGCTCGAGTAGCTGACACTGTGTTTACGAGGATGCTGCGTCCTTTTACAAACAGTATAAACAAAAGGGAAAAAAAGGCCTAGCTCTTTGAAGCTGCAATAAACATTTTAAGAATCGCTCAACTACGGTACATTGCATACGCTGTCACTGACATTTATTTTCACCATCACTACTGACCAGACGCTCTATAGGATATCTTTAAATCATATGAACTGCAGCAATAAAGTGCAATTAACCTTGCAATTGTAACCTTGTCAAAAAGATTAATGCACCAGCAATTGTTGTTTGGGCTGCAAAAGAACACCCAGTATTTTAACATGACTGTAGTATGTAGAAGTAGTGGAGCAAATTGTTCAAAACAACTCATATCACAGCTGGCCGACAGCAGATGAATGGAGTTCATTTACTTTGGATGCATGAAGTGCAAGCCCAATTAGAATTTATAGATACTGTCCCTCTCAAGGAATGTAGGAGAACTGGGCATTTGTCTAATGAACATTCCTCCAGTGTTCCTGTACATACAGTAATTCCTGTGAGTCTGTCTTTTGGGGCTGTTCTGTAGACATGGTGAAAATGATACTACATTTTAGTTTTGGGGCCAAATCTTTAGCAGAAACAATTCCAGAGAAAGAGGGGGAAAAAAAAGACATCCAGCATGTTGACATTCTTTGATTCCAAACTTGTTCCAAATGTAACTCGGACTCCGGCAAACGATAATAGACCAAGTCCAGCTTCCGCACATTTGTGAAAACAAAAGATAGTGTTTGAATGCATACAAGGAAGTCATACGCAGGCATGTGCACGAGCTGCCCTGATGCGCAGCAAAGCAGAACTGGTTCGAGACAGTTTGTCGGAAAAAAACCCATGAAAGTCTGTTTTATTTGTACATTTATTGCGAAATTCCATGTGAATCACAACCGTCTGTTTACTGTTTCAATCCTACACGCGTGATTACTGGTGAGCTTGTGGTCTGGGATTGGGTAAATGTTAGAGGACTTTGAAATGCATAAGGGGGGGGTAGGGGGGGTTACAGCGGGCCTTCAATTAACATTGCGGCAACTGACAGAGCCGTCTTGTGACAACCAAAGAGACAGTGCAATGATTGATGGTAAACAGTTTCTCAGTCTGTGATGGACTGGAGCAGCTTCGACCCACTAATATCATTGTGGGGGGGTGGGCTTGGGGTGGGGTGGGGTGGGGGGCTGGGGGGTGGAAGTGGGGGTGGAGGGGATATCTGAGGAATTTATGTTGATAAAAATGTTTCTGTGATGTGTCTGAGGAAACTGTTTCAAAGCAGCCCGAGACTTTAAAAGTCTGTGACTGTTCAAAGCCAAAGAGGGATGAAAAGAGAGGAGGGCGATGACAGAGGGAGAGAGAGAGAGATGGAGCGAGAGAGGGAGGGAGAAAGGGAGAGAAGGAGAGAGAGAGAGAGAGAGAGAGAGAGAGAGAGAGAGAGAGAGAGAGAGAGAGAATGAAAGAGAGGGAAAAAGGGAAAATGTCAAGGTTATTCTCAAGGAAATCATATTTTCATGTGTCTGCAGCTTTTTTGGGGACACCTGGTGAGCAACAAGACTCCATAAATCCTTTGACGCAGCCGAGTCTGAAACTCCATCTCTCCGCCCCTGACAAACCCACTGAACCGGCCGACAGACGCAGCAGCACTTAAGGCCTCCCTGCTCTAATGAACTCTCAACAGATCTCTCCCCAACACCCCCCCCCCACACACACACACACACACACACACATCCCGCCATCACCACTGCATCCCCTCACTGCAACCCATCTTATCAAAGTTGATTTCTGCTCTGCCTCAAACTCCCACCAGCAAGCACCACAAACGCCAGCCGCCACTCCACACACAAGTAAACATGACACGCGTTATCTTCACCCCTAACAATACTACAACTCCCCAACTTCCCAAATCCTCTCTCTCTCTCTCTCTCTCTCTCTCTCTCTCTCTCTCTCTCTCTCTCTCTCTCTCTCACTCGCTCTCTCTCTCTCTCTCTCTCACACACACACACACACTCAAACATAAGCACAAACACACGCTCACATGCACACGCACGCGTATTTATAGATACATCTGCTTGCTGTGCAGATGTGTATTTTTAGCACTGTTTGTCCACACGTGTATTTTTAGAAGTCTATCCTCTGCTTGTCTGACTCTGACCTGACGGTCGCCTGTGCTAATGTGATATGGTAAGCCAGTGCAGTATTTACGGGTAATGACGGTCGCCTGTGCTGGTGTGTTGTGGTAAGTAAGTGTGGTGTTTAATGAGGTCATAAGAGTGCGGCGAGGCGGGGAGTCACACTGCAACAGTCCAGCCATTACTTGGGGATCTGTTAGAGTAATCATCAATTAAAGCTCCGCAGCCACACGGCTGGAGTTAACTTAAGCCACTCCACACTCTCCACCACTGCTGCTTGGACAGCTACTAGCGGTCAACTAACACCACTGTGTGCTTTTTGTCACATGTTGCCAGCAATTGGCTACATCAGTAAAGTGTTGACTGCTGCAGTCTACACACTGAAACACAAAACTGAGCAGCAAATGCAAAAGGTTTGCAATAAATGTCTCCAAAAAAGGGAGGTTTGCAATAAATGTCTCCAAAAGGAAAAGGCTGAATATAGCACAAAACAGGATCCTCTGGGTCTTTGGCTTGGCAGCTGAACTGAAGCATGACAATTTGTAACTATAATTTCCCATCTATTAACCCAAGGTTGCTACATTGATTTTGCGAAATTTCCTCTGGTCTAAAGGTTAATCCATTCGATCAGGGAATTTCAACATTTCTTATCTTATTCTAATTTAAAGCACAATCTGATTCTGATTCTTTTGGATATTGCTCACTCTGGTTAATGCATGGGTGTGACCAATGCATATATTTCCGTGATGCACTGATACAGAGTTCATACTCTGTGTGACTAATCCATGAAAACGATATACTATAACTTACATTACCTAATGTATAAAATATGTTAAAAAAAAAAAAAAAGTCATCCTTATTCCCACTAAATAATAGGTCCTTCCAAACACCAATGCGTCTGAGACCGAACCCATCCAGCCTCTCAATATGATGGTGTACAGTACAGGGAGAGAGACAGGGGGCATGTGTGTGTGTGTGTGTGTGTGTGTGTGTGTGTGTGTGTGTGTGTGTGTGTGTGTGTGTGTGTGTGTGTGTGTGTGTGTGTGTGTGTGTGTGTGTGTGTGTGTGTGTGTGTGCGCTCACACGTGTTTGGGCCAATACTGCTGCAGATGGCTGGATTTGGGGGGAGGAAGTGGCACTCTTACTTGTGATCGTGCGGGACGATTGAGCCCCAGTACTGGCACTGCACGCCGCTCTCCGTCACAGACCTCCTTCCTTTGTAGCTCTGCCCGGTCCCGACGATGCACTCCCTCACATAGTCTGCAGGATGACAGGCAAGAACACAAGGGAGCCATGAGCACATCCTCCTTCCCACCTCGCCAACAATGAGCTCTAATTGCACTACCACTGACCCGCGCCGACACGAGGCTTCGACCGCGTGTATCACGCATTGCCTGCAATTTCCTGTAACATGTTTAAATAACACGCTGGAACTTTGCTTCGCCAGACATTTGAAAAACACTGTCTGAACAGTTTAAGACTACAGAGAAAGCGAGAGAAAGAAAACATTACAAGAAAGAAAGACAGATGACAGAAAGAGAGAGAGAGAGCGAGAGAGCAAAACAAGAGAGAAGGAAAGAAAAAAAGTAAAGAAAGCAAAAAGAAACAGATAAACATCGATGAAGAGATAAACATTGATGTATATTATGTGCTTTAAGAGACTGTGAGAGCCCTAAGAGGCTGTAAGCTGTGGCGCTCTCCTCCCCATGTTCTAGCCTAAGTGAATCACCTCAGAGAGTCTCAGCACACACACACACACCAGCCAGTCCTGACTGACAGACCAGGGCAGGCCTGCTTACACAGGCCCCCTCTGCTAATTACTCCACTTACATAAACTCAGCTCAGATTTATCAACCGCTAGAGATAATGCTAGCCAGGAATATAAACACAGATGTGTGAGTGGCCGGGACTTCTGGGTATTCATAAGGGTTTCGAGGAGCAGCCACTAAACCTTCGCTGTCTTGTCAAGTGGAAGGAATTGCGGTAAGGAGGAGGAGGAAGAGGAGAAGGAGGAAGAGCAGGAGGATGGTCTACCTTTCTTCTCGTAGAGGTCAAAGTTGAAGTTTTTCTCCGTGCGTACGCCCGGAGTGAGGCTGTCGAAGGAGAGCCAGTGGCATTTCCTGTTTTTGTGATCATAACTGAAGGCCCTGGAGAAAAGCAAGAGGGAGTGAGTTCTGCCACATGCTGTAATGGATGTCTGTTTACATGGATAGAAAGAATGGATGAGCAGATGGATTGATAGCAGTGGAACGGCAATGCCGATCATCACTGTGTTTACACTACTCCAAGCTCCAGCTAGGAAACTACGACAAGTGATTTAATCCTTCACGCTGCAAATGGGTCGAACCACACAAGGTGTAATTACTTAAACGATCCCCACAGGCCGTGAACATTAGGCCATTATTTTCACATCATTTTTGTTTTACACATGTGCTAAGCAACAAATATCACTGAAAGATATATGGACTTCATCTATTTAATGTATTTATAGGCTAAAGTCTGCTTGTGTGTACAAAACATGGAACAATTCGTTTGTCTGGGATTGCTAATGAACCATTTAATGATAACATGAGCGATACATTTGACCTGACATTAATGCTGAGAATTTCCTTCACTTAGAAGTAAGAATTCATTGACTGGGGGACACCAGTTCAACGAATGAATTCCACATTTATTCTGAAGTCAGGTTAGGTTTTAAGATGGAGAGTGTCTCATAACTAAGATGGAAGAAAAAAAATCAGCTTCAATCAGCTTCAATGGTTTTTATGAATGCACATTTTTCTAAGGACATTGTCATAAAATCTACCAATGAAAGACTGTGTTAACGTTTCATTAATGTGGAATATTCGCTAACATGGCTTATTAGTGGCTTAAAGAGTAACAGGTGTTCATCCGGGCTGTCGTGATATGGCTGACTTGCGTCCAATCCTACGGCAGAGAACGTTTGCGGTTGTGACTGACCATAAATCAACTTGTTGGACGAGGGTGCTGAGTTCTCTACATGTCCAAAACATGACTTCTAATTTATTTACCCTGTAGTCTGTAGTGAAGCTCCGTCCAAACTTTTAACCGCACAATCTGCAATGGGACGCTATTCAACAGCTTTGGAGGGTAAAATGGGCTGATGATGGTGATTACGATGAACAGGCTAATCAAATACATTCCCACGACAGCTTTGGAGAGACATAAAACTGGACCAGTGTGGAGTTAGAGGATAAATACAGTGACATCTTATTTAAAGGCTGAATAGGAGATCAAAACAGTTCTTACGTGAATGGAATATTCCCATTCCAAATTGTTTCGAGGCTGTAAAAAAATCCTTTAAACTGTTGTTTTTGCCATGGGGTAACAGTAATTGGCTTTGTTCAGAAGTGAACTCAAACATGATGGATTTATGGAGCCAATGTGCATGATGTGAATAATCATCCAATTATCCAAGCATGGAGTCACTAACCCAAACCACGAACACACTACACAACATAAGACATGCCTATAAATCATTGCCTGTTGTCGTACCAAAGGCTATGAAAAAAAACACAATGGCTTGTAGAGATGATCTGTGTTTTGTTTTTTTTTCCTGGGTCCTACCTGCATGGAAGTTTTCTGTTCCCTCTGCATCTCCGAGCACACTTGACCAGGCTTAACCTCTTAGTCTTGATCTGGTTGGAGGGCTCGGCCTCTAGGTGCACTCCATCAGTCCTCTGGTAGTCCTGCAGAGGGTTCCTCTTGCTCTCTGGCAACCAATGAGAAACATGATGGTGAAGATATAGCTCCGCAGCTCGTGACCACAACCCACACTGATGAGGGACTAGGGTGAGCTCCAGCCAACAAGACAAGTCAGTGTTAATAAATGTTTTTATTCATTGTTTTGGTGAATAAATACTCCATTGAGCAAAATGGGCCTTTCTAAATAGGATACGGAGTCAGGGGATATGCGGCACTGAAACATAACTAAACAGTGAGGAGGAAAATGAAGTTTATAATAAGTAATAATAATCTTTTGAGTTAATATAATACAGAGAACAAAATATTGGACAATCAATTGGAGAGACGACTGTTATCCCATTCTGAGTTGCATGAACCATAAATAGAAATCTTGATGAGAGAAAAAAGAGAGTTGAAAAATACCATGATGATGCAAAAAGAGTAATTGATGTTTTGATTATCTTTCCGACAATAACGCAAGTTGAAAAGAAAACATTTTCAGGAACAATTACATGGTCGAATGGGAAATGTGGTCCCACTGCATCATCTGTTATGGATATGATGAAAAAAGATACTGAGTGGAGTTAGCCATCAGTCCCTGATTACTCTATGGTGACTCACCCTATGTGAGCAAGGGGGGTAGAGGCAGGGGTGGGAGGTGGGAGAGGGGTTTGACAGCTGTCTGTGTGGTGTGATGTGATGTGTTTGTGTTGTCTATGTCTGAAAAATAATACAATGGATGAGGGTTGTATGTATGTGTCAGTCGCAAAACATTTAGGGTGCAAAAGCTTTGATGAATATGTGGGAAGGAGGAATATGGTGAGTGTGTGGGGGGAGAGAGGGGTGGTTAGGAAGAGACAAACTGTATTTGACAGGGATAAGTAGGTAATAATTATGGTGTGTGTGTGTGTGTGTGTGTGTGTGTGTGTGTGTGTGTGTGTGTGTGTGTGTGTGTGTGTGTGAGAGAGAGAGAGAGAGAGAGAGAGAGAGAGAGCGAGAGAGCGCACAGTCCTGTATTCGTCCAATTAGGTCAGCTACTGCCCACCCCTTTCTATCCAAATTTCACACATAAAATCAGCACTCCAGACAGCATCAACTGTATCTACTTCTTGAATGACAAAGAACACAACTCCAATCAAACAAATCTGGACCAAAACGTCAGTGGAATAAAACAAACTGCTTTTTCAAGCCTCGTTAAGGGCATAGTTTATTTCCGACAAAAGCGTATACGTCCACGTCCAGATGTTGCTGAGAAGTCAATTACGACCACGCGTGCGATGTTTGAGTCATAGACAGCAGAACTTTCCCCTTATTGCGAAACTAGGCTATATGCTGCAAGTCGGGCACACATCACCCAATTAAACTGTCAGTGACATAAAACACCGCTGTGCTTGAAAGTTATTACATTAATTTTATGCAAAGGCTTATGCTAATTTTTTATGGCTCTGCTAATTGCAAGTGCATGAATTTATGATGAGGGTTGGAGACATTTTCCTTATAGCCATCTCAGTCAAAGATAGGAACGTCTAAATTCCCCCCATTGCCTAAAATGTTTACTGTCAAAAGTTACCTTATGAAATTTAATATCAGATCTTGGTTCAATTTCAATTTCAGATCTTGTTTCATAAGTAGCCTACTTGCACAATTACAATGAGAGAAGTATCAAGTCCAAAGTTATGACTATTTTCGTCACTGTTTTTTTTTTGTTTGTTTGTTTGTTTTTCAGTTTAACTAAAGTAAATTATTACAGAATTGTAATACAACTGAATGACAAGATAATCATGATCTTGATAATATCAACAAAATGTTCGGAACAGTTTTGAGTGTAGAACTTACCTGAGTAAACTAGAAGCGCGATGCACAAGAGAAATTTATAAATCCACATGATGCTGTAGTGTATCTCTTCTATATCTTATAATCGTGGAGTACATCCAAAGACTGTCAAAATACTTAGTATCCTTCAGCTCCGTCTCCTGGTAGATGTTATCCAACTGGTCACTGATGAGCGACTGGAAGGTCCTTCCACGAGTAGAGATTCCTCTTTGCTGGAACCCATCTGTGGAGCGCACTTAAACCCAGTGCACCCCCCTCCTCCCACCTCAGTGCACTTAAAGGGATCTCAGCCTCTGCGTAAAGAGTGTTATCTCAAAATTGAAGTTTGTTGATCTTGTTTGAAGTTCGTTGAACTGTGTAGGATGGCTTTTACAAATCATACGCATGGGGATTGCACATATTTTCTTAGGAAAAAGCAGCGGATTTGATATTAAATTGTTCTTGCGTTAATTTAGATGTGATGGATTTCCTTTGGTAAACAAGCACGACTTAAAAACCATTCCGGTTGTGACGGTGGTGTACACCTGTCGTGTCGTTGTGTGGGAGATTGCTTTCAGTTTCTAGGTTATTACTAGCCTGAGGGCTGAACAACTCAGGAAGTCAGCAAGCATTGCGCAGACTATTCCTACTCATTTTGTCAGTCCAAAGAGTGGCATTCGCCCGAAAAAATGTAGTCCACATGATTTAAGATCAAGAAGTGGAGATTGATTTATGTTTCATATATTCCTGGCTATATGGTTTGGGTGTTGATGGTGGGAATATCACCTGATGTAATCATTACACTATGATTAGCCAATTGGACAGTTAGCCCATAGTAGAAGTGAGAGGAAAGGGCTTTTTATTTAGGGGGTTTATTCTAGGGACAGCAAATGAATATCTGTGGCAGGATACTTTTAATTGTGCTTTGCTTTTTCATTATTTCTGTGTGGTTTGTTTACTTTAATTGTCTTTTTAAACAGTGAAGATATATGATTTCCTGAAGCTTACAGCTTTCAAATAATTTCAAATGATCATTTGATTCAGGCTTGTTTAATTTATTTATTGAAATTGTGTGTGTGTGTGTGTGTGTGTGTGTGTGTGTGTGTGTGTGTGTGTGTGTGTGTGTGTGTGTGTGAGGGGAGAGAGAGAGAGAGAGAGAGAGAGAGAGAGAGAGAGAGAGAGAGAGAGAGAGAGATTGTTTCATCTTTGTTAGGACTCTGTGTGGTGTTCCACTGGCTGCCTCTGCTGTCTCCTGCAATGACAAAACAAATTAACCAAAATCAACCAAATTTTGTCAGCAACATGCCCTTAAATTATTTTGTGTGTGTGTGTGTGTGTGTGTGTGTGTGTGTGTGTGTGTGTGTGTGTGTGTGTGTGTGTGTGTGTGTGTGTGTGTGTGTGTGTGTGTGTGTGTGTGTGTGTGTGTGTGTGTGTGTTTGTTTTGAAGGATCATGTTTTGCAATGCAGTCCCTCCGCAGTTTTTCAATCAGTCCCTCTTCACTTGCTAAGTGCAAACATAAGCAACACTTGGCAGTGTTAATGAGTGTGTGTGTGTGTGTGTGTGTGTGTGTGTGTGTGTGTGTGTGTGTGTGTGTGTGTGTGTGTGTGTTTCAAACATTTCTTCACCATGTGGAGAGCCTAAACCATTTTAGAGGCCAATTCTGAGTGTTCAGCAATCTGAAGGAGGTAAGTGCTCTCTCACACACATATCCAGACACACACACACACACACACACACACACACACACACACACACACACACACACATTCTCTTCTTTTTTTTCCCCTGCATGATGGATAGGTGGGTTGATTGACAAAGTGAACTCAATTTCTATCTGCCAGTGCCTCCATAAGTCTCCATAATGGGGCATAAGTCATCTGGACGGATCAAGTCATCAGTTAGTGCGTCTCCACGAGGCTCATCATGTTGTGCCCAGCTAATAGCCCTAAGCATAGCCAGATGTGGCCCTGCAACTTTCACAAGTTTCCACCAAAAATTAAGAAATTCCATTGTTGAAATTGAATCACCAACACTTTGTGTGATTTGAGGGGCTTTGCGTGTAAGGAGGGATCAGGCGTTAGAATTTCAGATGTTGACAGTGTGTGTGGCAACAGATCAGTCACGAGAGAAAGATACTCTCCACCGTCTGTTGAGGATGCAGAGATCGATAGGCGGTGAGCCACCATGAAGTCATCGGCGTATGAAACAAATGCTTGAAATGCCTGACCTTCAGGGAGGCTTTCTCTAGTTCCTCAAAGAGGCTAAAGAGTCATCTCTCCACCGTCGTCAGCAAGTTTCTGTGGCCAGTGAAGCCGGAGGTGATGAACACGGCAGGCGCAGGCAGGAGCCTGTGATCCATTTGGACTGGGCCATGTCAGGAGCTCCATCTTGTGTTTTAATACGCCCCACATCAGAGTGGAGCAATTAGCGTCTGTTGTTTCATCTGGCCTGCTCATACACCACACTGCCAGAGAAGCCACAACAGAACTGTTCAGAGAGTGCTGATTCACATGGCCGCTGGGCCTTAGATGTTATTTAACATGAGTGAGGGGGAGATTGGACTTCCGTAGGAGCAAGGAACTGAAGAGAATTGCATGAGAAGGCATGACATTCCTTTAGCCTATCAGAGAGAGAGAGAGAGAAAATGTTCAGATAACATCTGGGGGATTGATGTAATGAAATTAGATTGTTAGAATGTTCTCACTTATTAGTCTCTTTTTCTTAGCTGTCTTTGCACATACACACACGGAGAGAGGAAGAGAGAGAGAAAGAGAGAGAGAGAGAGGGGGGGTTGCACAGAGACACTCACATGTTACATGGACTCTGCACTGATACTTTGGCTCTCCATGGCCCTATCCGGTGCTGTCCTGTTCTGCTGCCCCTAACTCAGACCATGTGTTCTAGAGCCCAGACAAACGTGGCATCAATCCATCTCACCCTCTCAGTGAAGTAGCCCCGGCATTCGGCTTCCACAGTGGCCACTGCACAGGAGGCTGTGAGGGACGCAAAGCAGACGGGGGATAGGCTACGGTGAAAGGGTGCCTGCTGGAGGAGCAAGTTGAAAGTAAGAGATGGCATGAATGAAGTAAACATGAATCAAGTCAAATAAAAGCAAGAAAAATGAATTAAGGAGGCAAGACAAGAGTAACAAGGACCAAGAGTGGATGACAAATGGTAAAGCATAGAAGTGTGTGTGTGTGTGTGTGTGTGTGTGTGTGTGTGTGTGTGTGTGTGTGTGTGTGTGTGTGTGTGTGTGTGGAGGAGAGAGAGAGGGAGAGAGAGAGAGAGGCAAGGTAGGGCTAACCCCTCAGGGTGCTAATAGATTTCCTGCTGCTTTGAAGAGATTTGTCATGCAGAGTCTGGGGCTTGGGTAGAGTTTCATCTGCGGCAAATTACCTGAACCTCAGCATGACCCTATTCCCCTAACACACACACACACACACACACACACACACACACACACACACACACACACACAAGGTTCTACCTCTTCTCATTATCCCGAGGTTGGCCTCTGCAAGCATGGCATTGTTTGAAAGGAATAGTTGTGAGACAACGGGCAAACGAGATTAGAGTGTAGCAAGTCATATTTTAACGCAAGGGCACTGAAAAACAAGGGATCAATAAAAGCTGTTCATTTCCTGTGTTTACCTCACTCACCCCAGAGCTGTCCACCATAAGCCAGTGGAAAATCACCAAATCCCAATAAGCCTGAGCTTTAGTGACACCAAAGTCAAGTCAAGTCAAGCTGGTGGTGCCTGCCGTCGCCTCTAGAGAAGTTACTAGAACTTTCCGAGCCATGAGGCGGCGAAGAAGACGTGTGGCAAACAGGCAGAGGAGCCATGAGGCTGGGGTGAGTCAATTATGTGACACAAATTAGGCCTATAAAAACGTGTGTGTGTGGGTGTGTGTGGGGGTAAATAAATAAATAAATAAATAAAAGGGGAAAGGACATCATGGGCCTGCAACTGCAAAACAAACATCTGGGTTGCAGCGTCCTGCGGGGAGCCTGCTCCAGACTCAGTAAACAAGGCTCTCGTGGCAGAGGATCGCTGTCTAAACAAACACACACACATGGACACACATGGAGACACACACACACACACACACACACACACACACACACACACACACACACACACACACACACACACACACCACACTCACACACAAACACACTATCTCTCTTTCTTTCTCACACTTACACTTACTTACCCACCACCAAACATTCTCTCTTTCTCCCTCTGTCACACACACACACACACACACACACACACACACACACACACACACACACATAAGTGCATGCTTCCCCAAAAGCACAGCAAACAGCAAGGGCGAGGGAGAGAAGGAGAGAAAGAGCCATTTCCTGTGTGGAGACCATAGTGCTGCTGCTGCTGTGCTGAGTCACACAGTGGAATGGGGAACTGCTGACAGACAGACAGACACAGCAGAGAAGAGGAGAGGAGAGGAGAAAGGGAGGAGAGGAGTGGAGTGAGGAGGAGGAGAAGAGTGGAGAGGGGTGCGGAGGGACTGCAGACACATCTGACTCACCTGGAGCTTGGCCCCACTTGAGAGACCCTGACGTGAAAAACAGGAGAAAGCCGTGAACCCACAAACCCACAACAACATGGTAGGAAGGTAGACCAGCACCTGCCCTGCCCGCGGTAGTGGTGGACCAACATCTGAACACGCCACATTCCTTAGAGCCCATGAAAAAGTTCTTAGAAGCTCCTCTGTAGGAGCAAAAAAAAAAAAAAAAAAAAAAACAACCACCAAACCAAGCCATCTTAGTTGGATTAAGGAAGGTTTTTGCTCCGTCCCATTAAAATGCTTTATATTTGGTTTTCGGTAGGGGAAAATGTTTTTTACTATATTTACTTCCACTTCTGTCTTTTTCTTTCTTTTTTTCCTCTTCATTCTCTCTTCTGTGCTGTTCTGTGCTGGTGGAGTTTGGATCCCAACACCTGGTGATTTCATAATCGGGTTAGAAAAGAAAAGAGTGCTTGCTGCTGCTTTCTATTAGTGGCCATTCTCCTTTTTGTTGGATTTCATAAACAGCATGCCTGCACAAATCCCACTACAGGTTTCCCAGGCCATCAAAGCCTGCAGATGTATATATGACCATTCACTGACTTGTTTATTTCATGTAAGTGGCTTTCTGCAGAGGTCTTTGAGGTGCTCCTTCTGAATCACCGACACAGTTTAGCCTTGTGCATGGCATTGCATTGTTATAATTTAACACAGTGTCCACTTGTTTTTTTTGTTTTTTGGTCTTGAACAATAATGGCCCGAACATGTGCAGAAATAGGGCGAGTTGACCTCACGTATTGAGTGTGTGTGTCCATCATTTTAAATATTTATGGGAGTTGCAGTAAAACTTCCACTCCTTATTGTATGCCATGGGAACGGTTCCATGGTGAAATCCCTTTGTGTATCCGAATTACAATTGTTTGGATGATGCATCCCTTACCATAGGGAAACTACGTCAGGGACCGGCCAAATAATTTCTTAATAAAGTGCATTGGCTTGTGACAAACCAACCCCGTCAAAGTCTTCAAGGGGCACGTTACCAAACACTGAATCACCAAAACACAGTGCGTGCAGGGCCCGTGGAAAAGTAACATAACACGAAATGTTCACGGAACTGATACATCATGCATTTGTCCCGTGCATTTTTTGTCTCTCTAAATAAATAACTCATTTTATTGGCAAGTGTTTCCCCACTGTTACAGCGGGATACATATGGAAGATGGATTTTCACAGCAGTGGCTGAGGAAACTGTGTGTGTGGATGGGAAGACTTAGAAAAGCAGTTGTTTAACCATTCCTCTATTACTGCCAAGGGTTTCCTTCCTATGGGACGAAGATGGGGATTCAACTCGCCAGATTCGGAGCCTCATTCCAAAGCACAGGCTTTGCAATGTGAAAGAATGTGTAGAGGAAACAAAAGCTCGCAAAACTATGTTACTCTCTCTCTCTCTCTCTCTCTCTCTCTCTCTCTCTCTCTCGCTCTCTCCCCCTCTTCGCTGTTTTATTTATTGTTTCGTAAGTCGCAGGCGCTGGAGAGGTGTTTAAAACGCGGGGCCCTGGCGTTTCCGACTTGCCACATGAAAACATCTGGTGACAGTTCGGGGGTCTCGTCTGGCCCCGGGTTCGCTAATCGTTTCGCTCGGCGGGCCGGCACAAAGAGCCCGTTTCAGACGGCCATTCAATCCCTCTCCCCTTAAATGCCTGTCAGACCACATCCCCGTAATTAGTCCACTGATAGTGGCCAGGGCGTTTCAGAGCCATTACACAGCTGCTGGAAGGTGCTCTGGAGTGGGCCCACCTGAGAGAGAGAGAGAGAGAGAGAGAGAGAGAGAGAGAGAGAGAGAGAGAGAGAGAGAGAGAGAGAGAGAGAAAGAAAGAAAAGGGCTGGGGTGAACGAGGTGTGGGGGTCCAAGGCGAATGTCTGCCCTGGGACGCGTGCTCGGCAGCTGGGGTGCGGCTGTCCCGCGCGTGTGTGGTGTGGTATTTCTAAGTGTGTGTGTATGTGTGTGTGATGAGGGGGTGGCCCACCTCCAGCTTGAGCTCCTTCTCAACTCAAGCCCTCCCCCTCCCCCTTTCCCTCCCCTGCGCCTGGGCATGCAGGGCTGCGTCCAGCGGAGCGGTCAGCTCCTGCTCAGCGCCGTATTAATGGGAACCACATCCACATTGGCCCCAGTGCCTGAATGATTAGGTCTTGATGAAGCAGAGCGGGCCCCATCTGTGCGAGTTCTCCCTCTATTCCTTCTCTCTCCCTCTCCCTATCTCTCTCTCTCTCTCTCTCTCTTTTTCTGTCTCGCTCTCTCTCTCTCTCTTTCTTGCTACCTCCTACCCTCCCTCTTTTTTCTCTTTCGCGCTCCATGCGTCTCTCTCGCCCCCACCGACTGGGACTTGAATCATTTTCACGACCGGCGGACAGACAAGCAGA
The DNA here is from genome assembly GCA_027497455.2 of Sardinella longiceps. Taxonomy (NCBI): domain Eukaryota; kingdom Metazoa; phylum Chordata; class Actinopteri; order Clupeiformes; family Clupeidae; genus Sardinella; species Sardinella longiceps. Next base: position 32,656,065 of record JAODXP020000017.1, on the reverse strand, counting down.
GGGGGCGTTCGGCTGGGGTCTTTCTGAGCCAGTTGGTGCCTCTTGTGAGGTAAATAACCCGCAGATGAGTCATTAACCCTAGAGAGAGTGTGTGTGTGTGTGAGTGTGTGTGTGTGTGTGTGTGTGTGTGTGTGTGTGTGTGTGTGTGTGTGTGTGTGTGTTTGTGTGAATGTGTGTGTGTGAGTGTGTTTCTGCGTGTGTTTGTGATTATGTGTGTGTGTGTGTGTGTTTTCATGTGTGTCTGCGTGCCTGTAAATCTTAGGGTGAGTCTGGGTGTTTGTGCTAAATGTGTGTGTGTGTGTGAGTGTGTGTGTGCAGTGTGCCTGTTGCGTGCGAGCCCTGTGGTGTGTGGAGTGCGGAGGTGTGTGTTTGTTCACTCTTGCTCACGTCCCTTTCGTGTGTATGAGCAGTAACGCCGCCTGCGCTGGAAGTGGGGAGAGCCAGGTGGGAGTCACGAGAGAGAGAGAGAGAGAGAGAGAGAGAGAGAGAGAGAGAGAGAGAGAGAGAGAGAGTGGGGGGGGAGAAAGAGAGAGAGAGGGAGAAAGAGAGGAAGCTGACTAGCCCTGCGCTGTGATCTGTGACAGGTGGGCACGGAGGGCAAGCAGCTGGGCAAAGGCGCTGCCGCAGGTGCTGATGGAGGTGATGGGACTTG
>JAODXP020000017.1:32645413-32652913 GCA_027497455.2 Sardinella longiceps | reverse complement strand
AACATCAAGACAGAAGAGACAACATGTTATTCACACCATTTGTTCGTGGGCCTGTAGGGATGTGCAGCACATGCTGTATTGTGTGGCCTTGTTGACTCAACAGGAGCAAATGTAAGATTTACCGTATAAAAAAAGATTATTACACATGAATTTATTACTTTAGTCATCAATAAGATGGCATACAGCATCACTCTTACTATATATCTGCCTCAACTTGATTCCCAAGAAGTAGTATAACCATGCATCACTGAAGTCAGTTTTCCATCTGCTTTGCACATGTCGTGAATTCACTGGAACTAACATCACAGAGTGTAAACAAGTTGTAGCAGTTGGCAATGACAGCCAAGATCTTCAAACAATATTTAGAACTTCATTAATTTAGAACAAATGAGGTGTAATAAGCTAGAACTTTACTGTTATTTCCTAACACAAATACACTGGTTTTGCAAAACGTCACCTATGTGGTTAATACATCAGTTTGGATTACTGATATACAGTGTTGGAAGACAGTGCTTTTCCTCAATCTCCTATGTCATTGCTTCATAATCTGTTTTGATTGCATCTTATCTGACTTAATCATAAGTAGTCAACTACGGTTAGTAATTGGGTGAAGTTAATACACTGTTTCATTTTTCGCTTTTGACAGGATGTCAATACCTTGTGTGGCTTATATTTAAGAAAAGTCTTTAATTACCAAAACATAGCTTGTTTATTGCCCAGTGCCAAAGCCGATAGAGTCTCCCTTGGGTGTTTCCATGTGTTTGTTAGGAATTTGAAGCACTCATACTGACATCTGCTGTTCAAATCAGCAACCATTAAAACCTGTAACATGCATGTTGCTTCAGAGGATCACTATCAAACATGGATTGCCTAAAAACCAAAAGCAATGAAATGCCGCACAAAACTGACAACTATTGGACATGTTCAACCAGTGGACTCTAAATGACTTTAAAGAAATCTACCCTTCATGACATTTTAGACTGGTAGCTCTCAGCTGCAAACATCAAACATCATCTAAAGCCCCACTGAGAATGACTAATCGTATTTTCACCCCCATAAACTCTTATTAGTTGTTTGCCCTCCGTCCTCCTCCCTCCTAGCCAGACATTATAGCATTAATGGTATCAAAAGCATTTAAGATGTCTGAGTGTTCTTGTCCTGTTTTTTGCCGTGCCTTGCAGCACACTTAGCCCTACTAGCTACTATGTGTAGATAATCAGGAACTGCCCTGCCCTTTCTGACCCCCTCATTGGCCTCCTCTTGTCCTTCCTGACAAGTCGTGATCTGCTCTTGCACCAGCTGCTTGCATTCTTCCCCTACTCTTCCTCCTTATTAGGGTCACTTCTCCTAGATTCAGCCACTCGATGTCTGCTGGCACGCTCGGCAAAGATGATATCACCAAACATCTTCAGCTCAGATTCAGCCACTACTAATGTGTTTTTCCACGGCCATCTGCTTAATGAAAATCAACAAAAGAAGATGGTTTACTGGGAAGTCTTGATGACACAGACCTTTCGGTCAAAGACCCTCCTTCGGATTTGGTCCAAATCTATATCATTAGGAGATGGCATTGACATTTATCATTAGGCCTGTACCTGTGATATGCTTATACTAAGATTACAATGTTTGGATGGATTTGGATCCACAGCCTGTCTGTTTTAATGACACAAAGCTTTCAGTTGAATGCCTTTCTCGGGATATTGTCCAAAATCGTATCATTAGTCAATCTCATTTGCATGTATTGCTATTACCTGCGGTACATCAATGTTGCCTAGTCCAAATACACATCTCAAAATGTTTGGATGAAATTGGATCCATGTCAAAATTTAATGGGGTCTTCCATCTCACAGATTCTCATGTTTTTTAGGGAAAATTAGGCTCATTATGACTTTGCTGTAGACCTGCTAACTGAGAAATAATTTGAACCCAAAAACGTAATCTCCAGAGTATTGTTGAAAGTGATAATACAAGATGTACCTCATATCGGTACATACATGTAGTATGTAGTATTGTTGCACATGCCATCCAAAAATAATAAATGTCCATCTGTGATACTTTGCATCTTTTGAACAGCAAGTCTAACAGCCCCTCAGTGTTACACATGCATGTCAGCACAGCCATACTGTTCGCACGTGTTCACAGTCTGAATTCCGTCTTTAACAGAATTATTTTATTTGGGGAGTCAAGCACAATGGGTGAAGGCATCCCCACAGACCAAAATAAGAGCTTTCATGCTAGGAGAGTAGTAGGGTTATATGCCCAAGTTTAATTAGCGCCATGTGTTGGTGTCCCTGAAATTGTTGATAGCAAACCCCGCCCCCCAAAGACAAGAGTGTTATGTCCTGTGAGTTGTAAGTGACTCAGTGTTTTTGTGTTCCAAGAATCACTGATGGCTATTACTCCAATATATTGCTCCATGTCTTAGTATATATAGTTGCATTTGCTTGTTTGATGTACCTTGGCTCCCTGCGACCAAGCTACCACTCTGGGGAATCCATCAGAGCAGGTGGGGTGCAGTGTCTAGGGACAGAACTTAACAGTGTGTTTTGGGCCTACTGGGGTTACCAACCCACTGAGTCTCAAGGACTCAGGGGTTTCAGTGTCTCGGAAAGGGCTGATAGAAATAGGGCTCCTATACACCTATGTACAGTAGCCTGTACCACTGGGAAAAGGTGCATGTTTCTTGCATTGTACCATTAGAGTGGCAGGCAGCTAGTTAATGTAGCTCTGAACTTTTGGGCACTTTTGGATATCACTGCATTTTTCTCCATTATTTTACAAGTATAATATTACTGGACGTTTTTTGATGTCCTCCTTTTAACTGCTTGTGCATGTTTTTGACTTCATTGTGTGTTTAAAGGAATTACTAGAACTAAAGCTACTAGGGCATTAGGCTACAACTCAAGTTCTACATGCCCAACAAGTTTCTCAGTTCCCGGTGTTTCAGTGTCCTGGGAACAGACAACTCAAAATCACAGAGAAAAAATTAGGTGAAGAGATGAACCTCCAGCAACACCTGCCGTGCTAGCTACATGGTGGTCCTAATACATTAATACATGCATTAATAAATACATTAAATACACAACACATGCACATGTATTTTTGTCTTGTCTTCAGATGATTTGGATCTCATCAGTCGGTGCTTTTTTGTGTGTGCTTCCCATTTACCTTCTGCAGCTACTGTCTGGTCATTGTATAGGTCACTTCCTCTTAATGGTCCACCCAAGTGGAGAGCCAACAGATGCTGAACATGAAGCTTCACACACACACACACAAACACACACACGTGCGCGCGCACGCACACACACACACACACACACACACACACACACACATGCACACACACACACACGCACGCACTCGGAGGCTGTCCTTATACCTTGTTGACCCCTGAAAAGCCACTTGATCTCTGTCATGCCTGGAACTTTGTGAGGTCATTTAAACGTCTTTGAAACTAGAGACCCCGACCAGCTCCCTGCTATTCTATTAAAGAATATTTGAACTTCTTGAGTCCCATCAGTAGATAGGCTCAGTCGCAAGATTGCTAATAAGTAAGGGATAATGAACTCCACGACGTGCCGACATAGAAAAATAATGCACATTCGAAGTGGTAACAAGGCTCGAACGCGGAGAGGAGAAGTGCATTATTTTTTTTAAATCAGCACGCCGTGGATATCATCATCCTGCCACTGTGGCGCTATGTGTTTTTGCTAACAATATGCTCGTTTTGATGGCTAATACAAGTTAGTTTGCAAAATTACTACTTTGGTTGTAAACTTGTAGTTCATTTAAATTTTCTGGTTATGTCTGTTTGATAAATTACTTGTTAAATGACCAGTTAAATGATTTTGAAATGGTTGTTTTTATTATAAAAACAAAATGACAAATTTTTAATGATGAAGGAATGTGTGGATTTAAGGAGGCTTGCGGGAACTCAAGCACCTAAGGTGAACAATGAAATCTGAAATGAGGCTTATCGATCGCAAAGGCAATATTTTCTCTTCAAATTGCAAAATTATTTTCACACATTATCAGATTTGTAGAGGATCAGAAATGTCACCATACCAAAACATCGACTGGTGGAATTGCTTGCATATTTGTGGACAAAGTGTCAGTTAGACAGAATTTGTGTCTAGACGCAGTAATTGCATTTGCCATTGATTGAGCGATAGGCCTCATCTAAGGTCAGAGAGAGAGTGAGTGAAGATGAGAGCGAGGGTCAGAAAGAGAGAAAGAATGATGCAGTTGTTTTGTTTTCCTCTCCCACACCATTGATCTGTTTGTTATTAGTTGTGAGCTGGCATGTGTTGAAATGGTAACTATGGAAGAGGGGATGACCTTGGTTTGCCCCACAAGGGTATCCTGTTACTGCCAGTAACTCAGCCCTCATATACAAACACTTAGAGAAACACGCTAGCACACAGACTCACTCACATAGACATAGCGCACTCTGCTCGCGCGCTCTCTCACTCTCTTAAGCACCCTCTGCACAATCACTCATGTACACACACACACACACACACACACACACACACACACACACACACACACACACACACACACAGGCACAATCCTTTTTCTGCAGGCCATCGGTCGTAACACACTGAAGAGCACAGAAAACACTTGCAGTAGACTCAGATAACCATCAACTTCAGAACAACAAGGCAGACATCAAACATCAAAACGATACCTAAAAATACCATAAACAGACACACACAAACACACACACACACACACACACACACACACACACACACACACACACACAAACACACACAAACACACACACGCATACATCTGGAGCTCCTCTGACCATCAGCCCGTGAAAGGCAAAAAGGCGCATCGCTTGTCTTCACAAATAGCCCCCTAAAAGCCATCAAGATGACTCAGCGGTTGAGAGAGGCCGTAGCTCGCACTCGGCCCACTTTTACAATCTGGTCTGCCGTCCACGCTCCGTCGCCCTGCATCAGGCGCCGCTTTATCTGTGGCCCCTTGAAGCCTCCCGTGGCAGGAACTCTGATCCGTGCGCTGACACTGATGGGCCACCACGCTAAACAGGACTTGGTAAAGAGGAAGGAACTGTCTCACGCTTCTCTTAACCCCCCCTGAAGGCCATTTGCCATTTTCCATGCTCTTGGGTGGGCATTCCTGTTGAAGCTCTCTAGCTGCGGTCACTTAAGGCGGGTGGGTTTAGGGGTCGTTGGCCCCCCCCATGGAAAGGTTGCTTTAACTGCATCTGTAACAGGTCAGTCAAGCGAAGTGAGTCTCTTTGCAGTGATGTGGGTGAGATACCTGCACACAGCTACCCCAGTAGGAGGTCTCACTCAAAGCTATGCTGTTGCAAATGGAGTGACCCACGGTGAGAGTGCGTTTCTGCCGGGGGTTTGCTGCTCAGCAGTCAGTCACACATGGGCCAAATCAAGAGTAGTGTAGTGTAGTGTCTTGTTTGAGTCTGTCTCAAAACATCCTGCTGAGACTGACAGGGACAGCAGTGCTGGACTGGACCAGCAGAAATCCGAAATGACCAAACTGCTGCAAACAACTTTTTCTTCATAACTTGTTCAATAATAACTTATTCTTCATAATAAGTTGTTGAATAATATGTAAAGCATTAAAGTTTTCTTTTTCTTTGAGTTTTGGAATACAATGGGTGCAACTGTCAGTAACATCGTTTTTTTTTTTTTTTGAAAGTATGCATTAACATTAATAACAATTGTGACTTTAAGAGTCTCCCATAATTTTAAAAAATATTAAGTTCTTGGGGATTTGGTTAAGGTTCAGGTTTAAAAGCTACAAACCTCTCTAGTCAGTACCATTTTAATGGCTGTGGTTGTGTTAAAGTAATTTCAGAACAGAATTTATAGGTTCAGAGGACTTTAGAAAGGTCTGAATGACAGCTAAAGGAAATTGCATTCTGATAGCGAGTTGAGTTCACCTACCCTACCTGAAACAAGTCTTTCATTATAAAAGTGTGTGCGTGTCCGTGCGTACGTGTGCATGTGTGTGTGTATGAGAGAGAGAGAGGGAGAGAGAGAGAAAGAGAAAGAGAGAGACCATTCCACCCTAACTCTGTACATTTGATCAATAATGTCCTATTCCAGGACTAGATGCTCGTAGGTGTACATTAAAGCTATTGTGAACACCTACAAACATACTCTGTGCAGTCAATTATTTTCTGTGGCTACAGGTAAGGGACATTACCTTTTGTCATTTTAAACAGACCACAGCCTTGTGTCCTATAAAAGCAAGAGTGCAGTCTTGGGGACATATATTTAACTCTGTCATCAGCCACAGTAATGACCCATAACTCTGTCAATCACATACTGTACTGCACATTCCCTGGGCTGCAGGCTGCAAGCTCATTACTTACCCACTATAATTAAAAACAGACATACACAACCATGTTCATACACACACACACACACACACACATAATGGAATTTAAAAAGGATGCGCAAGGCACAAGAGATAGTAATGATAAAACTTTATTGTGAATATATTATATTTGCACAAGAATTAACACATTTCCATATTTATAAATATTTTTTTTTCATCTTCATATTTTTTTTTCTTATATAACATTAAGAGTACAAATTCATACAAAATTAGTTCAGGCTTGTCAAGTTCCACAAAAAAAGAGTAACCAGGAGTAAAGCACAATCAGAGCATGAGACCTGAGGCGGTCCCTAAACCCCCCCCACCCAACCTGTTTTGGTCCCCACCCACCCACCCCTGCCCTCCCTCCCGCTTAACACACAAAATCGAGCGACTCTGTCTTTATTATCGTCATTTTTTTTTTTTTTTTTTTTTAACACTCGCGAGGGCAGCATCAACCAGGAGCCTCAGCGACAGCAAATGAAAACAAGATTGAAAAAGCACCATCGACACCCACGACACTTCCAGTAACAACGCTACATGGCATCCCCACAGAGAAGAACGGAAAAGAACAGAACAGTAGAGCTCGAGGGCAGCAGCTGCAACACAGGCAATCAATCAGTCAGTCAATCGATTGGTCGATCAATCAATCAATCAATCAATCGACCAAAAATGATTTTTGATATGCTGTCATTCAGGATGTTTCTGGCATTCATGAACATTTTGGACAAAAATAACAGCATTTGTTTTCTTCATTTTTCTTTTTTTTTTTTATCATGACAGAAGTCACTTTCGAAATACTGCATTGTGTAGGCCGAATATCAACACTATGTAACGGAGCCTTTCACATGGTTTCTTTTGTTTTCTGCTGATGAATAAGAGTACATTTGTAAAACAGGACTTGCGTTCGAGAGTGGAGACCGGAGAAAAAAAAGAGATCCATTTTGCCAGTGTATACATCCATCAAATAGTTGAATTTGTTCAGCTGGCCTGGGAAGAAAATGCTCAGGCACTCACAAGTTGTTGAAGTTGCAGGTATATATGTATGTCTATATATAGTCATCTTCAAACACAATCATAATGTCATAAACATTTCTTGCTGTTGCAGGTGTGATGAGCAACAAC
>JAODXP020000017.1:32635413-32637913 GCA_027497455.2 Sardinella longiceps | reverse complement strand
ACTGAGAAGGTCTCACTAAAGAGTAGAATCGAGTTGTCCAGTGTGTGAGAAGAAGAAGGCTGTATATCTCTGACTGAGTCATGGCTCATGTGCTTGTGTACAATATGTCAGCACTCTAGCATGAGTGGACAAGAAAACAATTCTGAGCAGGATTCTTAAGAAGCCTTATCAAAGTCTTATCCAGCCAATCTACCACTGGGCCAAACAGAGTTGGACGCACCATTCCGCTGTCAGCTAGCATTCCAAAGCTGAACTTGATTACAAAATTACGGAGAGGAGCGTGCCACGGTAGGCCAAAATACCTCACTCGTTTTATCTCCGAAATCGTTTTAAATGGTTGCTTAAAGGCCAACGGTACACAGAGTAACATTCAGAGCAGTGGAGTGCCTGCCAAGCCCTGATGCCTCGGCCAATACTCCTCAGCCCACTTTGACCTCTACTAGACTCCCACCGCGTTACCTGGAGCAGTTTCCACAGTCCAGCGTGCCGCTGAACGAGTCGTTGCCTTTCTCGAAGAAGTACTGCGTCTGCTCTGTGATGCAACTCTCTTTGGAGAAGGCGTCGAGCAGGTCTTCCTCTGCAAAGAGCGCAATGCATTAGCAATGAAACATACTGTTATTTCCCGGATATACATTGTATACGTACAGGTTAATACATTGAATTTTACTAAATATAATTATCTAAGAGTTAATACACTGTTGAGGGTTATACATTGGAATACCTACCTTAGTAACACTTTCTATGAACCCAGTACTCATAGAGCATTATAAATGCATTCATAAAAGGTCATAATGCATTCATAAAGGATTATAACTAATGACATTAGAGTTCATTACTGATCATATGTTCTCATTACTGTACTCATAAGGATTTATAATAACATCATATAAGCTTTTATAACTTGAAGTCTCAAAAAGCATTATAACCTTCTTTGGCCTTTTTGATACTAGGGAAACATACCACTTTACTTTGTGTCTGTTATGGTGCCTTATTCATTTTCATGAGTAATTATGTGCTCATCTACTTTACTTAGGGTATGCACTGAGCACTTGTAACTCATCATTAAGCGGCATGAGCAATTAGACATATATAAAAAAAGCAAAAACAAATTGAAACATTATACTGCTTTGTGACACTTCAAGTTTGTTTTAAAGTCTTATGAGATAACATTATAACGCTTTATGAGTATAGACATGAGAATGTATAGTTATGAACTCTAATATCCTTAGTTATAAGACTTTGTGAATGTGTTATAATCCTTTATGAATGCATTTATAATGCTCTATGAATACTGGGTTCATAGAAAGTGTTACACATATCTTTTCATCATTTTACTTCATCAAAAACTCCTCATGTGACTGTTATTCAATAGCTAATGTTTAGTAAACTGAGGTAAATAGTTGAAGTTAACTCATGGGTGAGGTTATGCTTTTTTAAGTATGCATAAAACACTGGCCTGAGGTTTATATTGTACATGGTGTAGCGTATACTCAGGATATTAATGTCATGATCCCATCCCTTATCACATCACACACAGTACACACTTACACACCACTATTTATTCACAAGATACTAATATTTATACATACTATAGCCTAACATTGTAACACTAGCATAGGAACAGAAGCTCACCAGCATTGGAGGTGCTTGGCAGTGTCAGGCTGAGGATTAAGTGCTGCAGGATGGACCTCGAGAGAAAGAAAGAAACAGAGCCTCTTACACGCAGATAAGCATCTTAACGTCTAAATAGCTGTATTACACTTTGACAGTGCTTTATATGAGACGGATGCTTGGAATAGATCAAACTGAGGTAGAAGTGAATCCTATCAGTAAAATAAGAGACGTACCAGGCAGCGGTTGAGGCCCACCATCCTAAGTTCAACATGTCTGCAATAGTAGGCTACAAAGAGGCCCAGAGAGACAGACACACACACACACACACACACACACACACACACACACACACACACACACACACACACACACACACACACACACACACACACACACAGAAAATTAGACAATGGATCTCTTTCAGGAATAAGAAGACATGTGCATGTCCAGCCATCTTGTCTCATGAAATACATGTACAGAGACTGAGGAGACGATAAGGGAGGGAATGCCCAGCATTTCAAAACAAAAGTAGTTTATGCACTCACAAAAAGAAACAGATAAATAGGCACAGACAACACACACACACACACACACACACACACACACACACACACACACACACACACACACACACACACACACACACACACACACACACACACACACACACACACACACACACACACACACACACACTCTTCACCCCATACACACACAGACACACACACACACACACACACACACACACACACACACACACACACACACACACACACACACACACAAAGCTCTGCTGGCTTACCACATAGATAGATCTGGCCCCTGCGGCAGTCTTGCCCCCTGTCTCGGGGTCGCACACAGACTGGTAGTCGTAGGTTTTATTGAA
>JAODXP020000017.1:32610413-32630413 GCA_027497455.2 Sardinella longiceps | reverse complement strand
GGACTAGATGAAGGGGGAGCCTAGCACTGATTTTCATTGGTCAAATGCTTTGCCAAAAAATGAAAATAATGAGCGTCAAGGCACCAACCACTGGTTGTGTGTGTGTGTGTGTGTGTGTGTGTGTGTGTGTGTGAGTGTGTGTGTATGTGTTTGCCTGTGTGTGTGTGTGTGTGTGTGTGTGTGTGTGTGTGTGTGTGTGTGTGTGTGTGTGTGTGTGTGTGTGTGTGCATGCTTGTTCCATGCTTGTATCTTTGTAGGTTCTGCAAACAATCTGCTGGATCCTCAGAAAGCACGTAGCCATTTTCCTCATCCATAGATATAACCAAAATTAGTCTAGGAAGTGAAAGAGTTCCAAGTACCTTAAAATGTGTGTGTGTGTGTGTGTGTGTGTGTGTGTGTGTGTGTGTGTGTGTGTGTGTGTGTGTGTGTGTGTGTGTGTGTACTCACAAACTCTGTTCTTTCCACAGTTTAACGAGCTCTGCTGTAAGCCCAGCATCTAGAAGTAGTCTGTTCACCAAAGATATATTACCTAGAGAGAGAGAGAGAGATTGAGAGAGAGAGAGAGAGAGAGAGAGAGAGAGAGAGAGAGAGAGAGAGAGAGAGAGAGAGAGAGAGAGGAGGGAAGAAAGAAGTAGAGATAAATTTGTATTCCAGGTATAGTACTTCTCACTCTCATTAAAACTGCAGAACTCTAAGAAGTCTCCCCGATGACTTAGCAAGATATTTCAGTTTAGGATATTATAGGATTGAATGGCTTGTGAGCAGAATAAATACTTACTTCATAAACTGAAACTGCATGTGGAACACAGGAGTTACAAACTGTGATTTTTTAGACGCATTGCCTAGGCTATAGCTCTGTCAACAAACACTTTTTAGTAAATATGTACAATTACTAAAAAATACCCAGAAATTACTACATCTCACAGTTGACAGTTTATTTGCTTACTGATAAACACAACAGAGAAAAACAGGGACATGACCTGACCTATGTCACTGCCCAACAAATCGATGGCCACACTTCATGGGACAACTGACGGTATGCACCAGTTGAGCAACTAAGTGGCACTTGCGGTAATGCATGAACACAATCAGATCCATTAGCACGAGAGAGAGATAGAGGGATGAAGGGTGGTGAGAGAGAGAGAAAGAGAGAGAGAGAGAGAGAGAGAGAGAGAGAGAGAGAGAGAGAGAGAGAGAGAGAGAGAGAGAGAGAGAGAGAGAGAGAGAGAGAGAGAGAGAGGGTCACGGCAGGCAACCGATGTCACTTCTCGATCAGACTCATTAGAGCCTTATTAGAGCTGGCGTCTGAATGACCTTCAGACGAGAGGCGTGACCCTTTTGTGTGCCGGCATTGCCTGAAAAGCGGGAAGAGCTTTGACTCATCCTCTCTCTCTTTCTCTATCTATCTCTCCTTCACTCTCTCTCCCTCTCTCTCAGACCCTGTGCCGCCTGTCCAAAACAGAAACTACATCACCGCCTCCTCCTCCTCCTCCTCTTCATCTCTCTGTGCATCGATCAGGCTATTCCATACGGACATCGATAGGCAAGAATGTGCTGAGATAGAGGCCAGACACAGACATGCTTCTGATGTAATGGGCAAACCGAGAGCACTTTGGTGGTTAGAGCTACACAGGCAATCGCTCTCTCTCTCTCTCGGCTTTCCACATCCAGCAACATGATCATCTGAGCTATTATTGGCACTCATCATTCTCATCACGACCCCCCCCCTCCTCTTCATCCTCATCACCACCACCACCATCATCATCATCATCATCATTGTCATCATCTTCATCATTACCACCATAATTATATTTGTTTGCAGCAACAGCAGATAAACAAAAACTGCATACACGTTTTGATTTTTCTTCCATTTGACTCAAAGCTTTTATTTGTTCCTACAAATAAGTCTTACAGTGCTAAGAGGAAGCTTAATTAAGTTTACTTTCCTTCTTTTTTTGTGTGATTTGTGTGTGTAAGAGTGTGTCCGTGTGTGTGTGTGTGTGTGTGTGTGTGTGTGTGTGTGTGTGTGTGTGTGTGTGTGTGTGTGTGTATCCGTGTGTGTGTGTGTGTGTTTGTGTGTGAGTGTGTGTTGGAACAAGGAGGTATGAGTTATGGTAGTGTGGTATGACACTCACATGTTGGGTCACTCGGGGTTCTCCTGTTGATGAATTCATTGAAGTCCAGCAGGAACTTAGTGTTGTTGTTTTGGAGCTTCAGGTCCTTGCAGTATTCCCTGTGGGACCGTGAGGAGAACAAAGCATCCCGGCAGCAGAGGTCAGGACAGACATTCTGGCTCCAAAACTTGTATTCCACTCAGCTAGATTTCTAAATGCTATTACACAAAATGTGGGCTTACTTATTCAATGTTCTTTTACATTTATATAACACACCCACAACACTTGTAAGAAACCCACAGACACACAAACACAAACACACACACACACACACACACACACACACGCACACACACACACACACACACACACACACACACACACGTGCACACACACACACACACACACACACACACACACACACACACACACACACACACACACACACACACACACACACACAATCACACAAAAAAGAGGGAAAGTAAACTTAGTGAAAGTCATGATTTAGAATAATGTGATAATGTGCAATCATGTATCAAAGTATAAGGCATTATGCAGGCATAAATAAGCTCACTCCCCAACTCATAGCCATTTAACATTACAAATCGCTCCAATTCACAGGAATATCAGGTGTCAGGAGGGTAAGGAGGAAGACACTTGCAAAGATAATATGGGTGCTTGTCAGGGACTTGCGAAACTTCAGAACTTAAATGCACTGCTTGGCAAGCCAAGGCCCTTTGTCTAGTATGGACTAATGTTACTAATGTGTGAGAGGCTTTTCCTATAGGTGGTTTGGTGTGGGGCCAGAGAGAGAGAGAGAGAGAGAGAGAGAGAGAGAGAGAGAGAGAGAGAGAGAGAGAGAGAGAGAGAGAGAGAGATGTACAAGCCTTTGACAGGGCAGCCAACTAATCTCTTCACTGTGCTTCCCAAATCTCTCTGAAAACGACTCTTATCTCATTCTAGCAGTCCTGTGTGTGTGTGTGTGTGTGTGTGTGTGTGTGTGTGTGTGTGTGTGTGTGTGTGTGTGTGCGTGTGTGTGTGTGTGTGTGTCTAATATACAGAGGAGAGCAAGCAGAGGGGGGGTGTTCAAACGTGTGAATTTACGGGCCTGCTCTCAGCAGTGGGGTCTGGAGACCAGATTCATAAATCTGTCACTGCAAATCCCCTGAGACAGGTCTGTGGTATAGCCCATCACCTTGCAATTGCACCACTCTGTGTGTGTGTGTGTGTGTGTGTGTGTGTGTGTGTGTGTGTGTGTGTGTGTGTGTGTGTGTGTGTCTATGCTCCTGCATGTTTGTGAAACAACCTTTGAGTAAGATAGATTGTGTGTGTGTGTGTGTGTGTGTGTGTGTGTGTGTGTGTGTGTGTGTGTGTGTGTGTGTGTGTGTGTGTGTGCCCGACAGACAGAGTGAAAAGGAATTGCAAAGAGGAAAAAAAGTCACCTGGGTGCTATGAAGGTATAGCCATATTCCTCAAATTTCTCCGCCTCCAATGTTTCTAAAACTAAAAGTGAGAGAGAGAGAGTAAGAGAGAGAGAGAGAGAGAGAGAGAGAGAGAGAGAGAGAGAGAGAGAGAGAGAGAGAGAGAGAGAGAGAGAGAGGAGAATTACATTACATTACCACCCCGACAGCAAGGACACACAGCGCGAGGTGAGAATGAATGTAACGATGAGCGCTTGGCGTCCCCATGAGCATGAACGCACGGCTCTCTCTCTCACACACACACACACACACACACACACACACACACACACACACACACACACGTAAAATAAGGCCCGCCAGCAACGACATGAAAATGCCCCACAATTAAAAATGATCAAACTGAAATGCAGAGACAAAATATTCTCAGGTGACGCTCTCTCTTCCTCTCTCACTCTCTCTCTTTCACACACACACACACACACACACACACACACACACACACACACACACACATGCACGCACAAACACACACACACACACTCACAGACATGCAAAAGCAAAGGAGGTGATATGACCTAAAGGTTAAGGATGAAAGAGACATGCAAGAAAATGAACAGACAAGAACAAAGAAGAAAAAAAGAAGAAAAGAAGGAGGGTGAGGAGGAGAAAGAATGTTGTACTTGCCCTCGTCCCCTGCAGGGAAGGAAAGTGAATTAGAGAGAGAGAGAGAGAGAGAGGGATAGAGAGAGAGAGAGAGGGAGAGAAAAAGAAAGAAATAAGGGATAATGTTACTGTGCAGTAGTTAGGAGAAACACACAAGCATTAACAAGGTCTTTTTTTGTGGTAGTCTTTTCCAAAGAGGGGCGTGTGTGTGTGTGTGTCCATGCTTCTGCAGATTATACCATCCAGGTGCTGTGAACATCTGGCAGAGAGAGAGAACGTTCCTCACGCTGGTATAGGACAGACAGACAGACAGACAGACAAACAGACAGACACCCCAGCAGCAACAGTCGCACTCCATGCAGGTGCGGAGCGGTCGTTAGACACAGCGGAAAAAATGATGCGGCTTGCAGCATGATGCACTGTTTGGGACGGGGTTCAAATGCGATCCGAGGAGGGCCAAGGGACTGTCAAACCCCCGGCACATGGTGCTTTAAACAAAACAGATAGACTCAAAGGTGCTTTAAACACATCCTGACTAAATTAACCCCACCGCCTCTCTCTCTCTCTCTCTCTCTCTCTCTCTCTCTCTCTCTCTCTCTTTCTCTCTCAATATATATATATATATACAGTAAGTATAGGTTTGTATATGTGTATATATTTTAAATATATCTAAATATATCGACAAATGATACTCTTTCCATGGGGGCATAGTTTGCATGATTTATACTGGTCTATTATAGCCTGGCGAATGCCAAACTAAAAATCACGATTGATATTTAGTCTGGTGACCTCTCGTAGCGGAAGCATCTTTTACGATGGGTGTTACTAATGTCTATCATAGCGTCTGTACACTGTACATAGCTCAGAGCCAAGACCAGAGCCACCACTTGACATAAAATGCAATCGAGGGCCGTACTAGTCCCTTTTTGTTCTGTGATTGGATCCCGAAAGCAGGCAAGAAAATGGGCCATGGTCACCATGCTGCTTTGCAGAGTGAAATGAAATAAACGCGCAAAGGAGCATGGGAACTCCCAGGCTAGGTCTATTAGGCAGTATGAAGAGAAGCAGACCTGATAGTGAAAACAAAGTCCTGAGCCCAAACTATTTTCCATTCTGGGGATGTGGGCAGGCACTTTCAAAAAACTATTTACTGTTACGGGCAAATTCTATATTTTCAAGCAGTGGTGGCCGTGCAAGGATGCACATTCAACTCAGAACAAGTCATCTATCATTCCTCATGAGTTGCAGATAATTTATAATTTACAATGAGAAGAAAACGTTAGAATTTTCGTTGAACCGTACTGTACATCTTTATATAATCCCACTTCTTTATATCTGTATGCAAACTTTTTTGTCCACGGTCATGCTGGTAGGTACGCCTGAAATCAGGCACGGTGCCTGAATACTATCAGGCCTGTAAGAAGACTGAGCTAAAAATGGGGAAGCAACACGAAAGACCTTACTGCTAATCCCTAATCACAGCTATGGTCTTATGAGGCCTCAACACACACACACACACACACACACACACACACACACACACACACACACACACACACACACACACACACACACACACACACACACACACACTAACCAGAGGCTAAACAAGACCTTACTGCTACTCCCTAATCACAGCTATGGCCTTATGAGGCCTCAATACACACACACACACACACACACACACACACACACACACACACACACACACACACACACACACACACACACAAATCTGCTGTTAGTTATTAGTGGCGCAGGAGTTTGTAATATTAGAGGTCAAGTGGAACAGATGCTTTGTCACTGCATACCTTTGCAAGAGTAGATTGCCCAGGGCTGGTTTTACAAGCACAAAGGATTGAGTCAAATTAGGATCTGAAGTGTGTAGGTGTGTGAGTGTGTGTGTGTGTGTGTGTGTGTGTGTGTGTGTGTGTGTGTGTGTGTGTGTAGGTGTGTAATGGAGATCAAAGGAGCCGATTCTTAAATGAAAACAATAACAACAGACAAAAAATGCCTGAGGACAAATGTAAGCTTATTATAAGTATAGGAGTTTGTGAATGTAAGACGTCATATGCTGTGTTCATTCAGTGCTTTTTTGGGAATGTTCCTGTTTGTATGTCTGTCATCAATCATCTTCGTTCCGTCATTTTAAAACCCTGAGTGCATCTTCAGATTTGGGCTCTGGGTACATTCTGCAGCATGTCTGCGGTGGCGTATGCATGTCTAGTAGAGTGCATGTGGAGTGTGTGTGTGTGTGTGTGTGTGTGTGTGTGTGTGTGTGTGTGTGTGTGCTTTTGTTGAGGTGCACGGGTCGCCCCGTGTTAATGCATGTCTGCTCTTTCCATTACCCCTCCTGTGCGGCTCCCCAGTGATCCCCCATCCCCCCACCCACACACACACCTCCACTACACTACCCCTCTGGTGGCCCTCTCCCTCCATCCTCTCTCTCTCTCTCTCTCTCTCTCTGGGCCTGCCGGCCTGCTTGAGCTTTACAAGGGCCGCTTTTGAACTCTGGCTCCAGCCCAGACACCTGATCCTAGGCCAGGGGCTCCATGGAGGCTGCTAAAGAGACGGTCCTGAGGAGGATCAGCCTGCCTGCAACCTTGATCCCCAACACCAGCCCTCACCTACACCCCCCTTCCCACTACTACTATCACTACTACTACTACCACTACTACTACTCCACACCCACACCCACACACACACACACACACACACACACACACACACACACACACACACACACACACCACACAGAAAAAGATAAAGAAGAATACACACACTCTATATCACTGACCACAATTTTTGATAGGATTTTTCATTTTTCATCCATTACTCTAATGGGCTAAAAGCCATTTGAGATCCCTGCATCCTTCACTCTTTGTATCACCATCACCCCCACCCCCCCAGCTTTGATGTGTGGCTGAAGTATATGCTGAACACTCTGCTCCCGAATTGGCGTCTTAAAAGGCGCTGAGTCACTGTTTTTAATGCCCTTATCGATGGGGCGCTTTTATGGGAGCATTAAGCCCCGACTGGACCCCGGGTATGAGTCACAAGGCACAGCGATGGCTTCGGCCTGTCTGCAGGATGTCCACTCGACCGTGATCAGCAACCGACTCAGTGCCCACTCAAACAGCAGCAGCCTGCCAGCTGACATCACTCATACACACACATAGACACACGCAAGCACGCACACACACACACACACACACACACACACACACACACACACACACACACACACACACAAACACACAAACACACAAACACACACACACACACACAAACACACTGACAGACACACAGCAGACTGCAAACAAAACATGCCGGCGGCTCAAGCTAATTATAGCAGCTTGACTAATAGATGCGATTTCGCTCGGCGATAAAATGACCAAGCTGTGTGTGTGTCTGTGAGGTGTGGCACGATAAAAAAAAAAAAAAAAAAAAAAAAAGCGAGAGAGAGAACTGGTGCCAGCGTGGTAATGAGCCAGCTGTAATTAGGCTTGGTGTACTCATCACAGACACAGGCAAACAAGATTAAAACAAGATGTAAAGACTGCTTCCTGCCTTTACTGAAGAATCGCATGCAAGGCGCATTGGGAGAAGCAGGGAGCGTATGCAAAGGGAGAGGAGGAGGAAGAGGAGGAGGAAAATCAAGGAAAAGTGATGGCATAAGTGATACAGATTTGGCAATACTCGCCCCATTTTACTGCAGCAGGAGAGAGAGAGAGAGAGAGAGAGAGAGAGAGAGAGAGAGAGAGAGAGAGAGAGAGAGAGAGAGAGAGAGAGAGAGAGAGAGACAAAAAAGGCAGACAAAATGAGAGAATTACTGATCGGTCAACGCTGCTATTTTACCAAAGCCCTCCGCCAACCACAGTCTATGTGTGTCTGCTGGGAGTGCATTAAGGTAATCATTCGTTAATAAATTACGCCACTCGTCCTCACTGCAGGCATCGTCTGACAATGACCTCACAGGATTCATAAAAGGGGTCGTGCTGGTTACGTATGCTAATAGACGGCCGTATAATTCACTATATTTTACGAACAAGCGTCTGATATATTATGCATGCTGACTTCATCCGGAGTGCTAGCCCCACACACAGGCCGTGTTTAATATCAACACTGGCGTGGCGAGGCGGAGGATGCTGTAGTCTCATATGCTTCAGGGAGAGGAGAGGAGAGGAGAGAGAGAGCGATGTGCATATCAACTTTTTGTTGCTCTGAAGCAGGTTCGTCTGAGGTTCACCCAGAGTGTTCCTGGGGTGAAGGTAATTACCGCTCCACGGAAAAAGGAATCTGAGTTTTGTTTTCTCTCATAGCTGATTTCTTTTTTTTCCTTTTTTTTTCATTTTTTCATTTTTTGCTCCCAAGAGTCTTTTTTATTGGTATTTTCTTTTACAAGATGCACTGAATGAATATACTGTAAGGATGAATATCAGAGCTGTGTTGTAGGAGGTTGTGTAGCAAAGCTGCAGGAGACCACCTCCAAAGACCCCCAACACACAGACACACACACACACACACACACACACACACACACACACACACACACACACACACACACACACACACACACACACACACACACACACACACACACAGAGACAGACACAAACACACACACACACACACACACACACACACACACACACAGATTGCTTTTGTGTACAAAATCGTGTAGATGTTACAGGCCTTTGAATTTCTTCAAACATGCAATTGAATACAAACCCATAGACAGCTTCAGTACAGCCTACCAATGTCGGCTGTGTATTTTCTCTCCTTTTATGAATAACCCCTTCAATCTGCCAAGGACACATACCTCACAGAAGACAGTCGAGGCTTTCACATGACACTGGTACCAATAAGAACTAGATGAAGAACTCTGCGCTGTGGTCTGGTGAAGTATTACAGTAGGCCTGAGCGAAACAGCATACAGTACTTTCACAGGCTTGACTTGTGGCATTTTTATTTTATTATTATTTTATTTTTTTGAAGCTGTAACCGGGGGAGTGTGCCGGACAGTTTGGGGAGGAGAATGAAGAGGCCCAGAGGACAGGGAGGCTCCCGTGCACTCCGTGCCCGACACAAGCCCCCTCGACCTGGGGGGAGAGACAGGATCAAAGCCCTGGCCCTCCGGAGCTGGGGATGGGTGGAAGCCAGCTGGAATTGCGTTTAAAAGACAAATCTCTGTCCTGATCCTGGAGATTACAAACACTTTTCCTGGACATAATCTTTTGACACTTTATCATGACGATGACTTCAGCAACGTCTGCATGAAACATCAACCTCTTTTTTTTTTTTTTTTTTCCTAAAAACCTATAAGCGACTGGAATGTTAAGACATTCATACACACAAGACAGGAACTTCTACAGCAGAACAGTCTTGCTGTCTCTCTGCTACTCCTATAAACAGATGGCTTGAAATTTAAACCAATAATATATGTTAACATGATTCCATTTCGCATACGGCGAGAGGTTGGTGACAGATTATTTCGCAACGCCCATTGACTTGAGTCATGAACCTAAGAGGATTCCTGTCGTTAAGTATCATGTCTCCGCAATGCCTCAGACACTGGACCACGTAACTAGGTAGGAGTGGGTGCCAACGGGGCATACGCCGACAGTGATGAGCTGGGAGAGAGACTGCACTGCCGCTTCGCACTGGAGCAGGCTTAACATTAATGGTGATGAGGATAGATGACACCATATGGCACTGCAACCACTGTCAGATGAAATGTCCCCCAAAGGCCGTGTGTCAGATTGTCTGACGTGCACACACATGCACGCACACACACACACACACACACACACACACACACACACACACACACACACACACGCATGCACAGACTAACATAGGCTACACACAACCCCACACTATGTTCGCCCACACACACACACACACACACACACACAGAAACTACACACACACAGACACATCCACCACACACCAGTTTCTAATTGCCTCCTAAATTACATGTCACACCACGGCATGACGCAGGCTGCACTCATGCGGTGCGCTGTGTGCTGATTTGAATCCAGGATTGACACAGGACCTCTGATCAGAGCTAATGTTCACCGCACCGCTCGCTAAAACCGCCCATGTGCTTTTGCACTCCGTGTTGCAACACACTAGCTACTCATTATCTTCCCTGGCGTGGACAAGCAGTAATGGGACAGACACAGTACTCACATTTGGCCTGGTCGATAGTCTCCAGATTGGCCTGGATGTAATGGCGGCTGTACTCTGGCAAAACAATGGCCAAGCTGCAAAGCACAAACATGCGGTTAGGTCACAATAACATAATATAGCTTGACATGGGCTCATGAAAAACACATTACTGTCACATAATAGCCTCATACCCACATGAATGTGTCACATAATAAGACATAGCCACACACACACACACACACACACACACACACACACACACACACACACACACACACACACACACACACACACACACACAGTAGGGGGAGTGTATTTACACACACCACAATAATGCACAACAGTAGGAGTCTGGCACCAGATGGAAATGTAATGTAATGAAAATGTATAGAAAACTGTAGGCGATGATGTTACTGAGGAAACAGATGTGGTTGGAAGAGAGCTGTACCTGTAGTCGGTCCCGTTCACAGGTGCCCAGGTGTACGTCCTCACGCCTCTGTCGATGTACCTCTGCCAGAGATAAAACACACACACACACACACACACACACACACACACACACACACACACACACACACACACACACACACACACATATGCAGACAGTTAGTTTCCACGTAGGCTCATCTTACGCAGGCATCAAATCAAAGTAAACACCGGACCTTGTTTTTGTTTAGGGAAAAGACGCAGGAATTATTTGCTTTTGAAACAAACACAAAAGACAGAGCGACTCAAATCAAATCTTGGTCTCAAAAATCAAATCCCTAGGGAACCAGGTAGGGGGAAAAAAAGTCTTCCTAAACGTGTACCGATGATATATGAACCAGAGGCCTCCATATTGTTTAGCTGATGGTCAAGATAGCAGACAATCAGACAGCCGAAGAGGAGGAGGAGGCTGTGGGAACAGCAACCATCCTTAACAGCAGTGCAACTGAGGCAACAGTGAAGCTGCTGGTTGTGATTTATTCCCATGGAAAAGAAGAACTCTCTCAGCCATTCATTCTTATTGGCTGATTTATACAGCACTGGAGCACAGGTGCCCCCTATCTGTGTGCCCAAGTCTCAGTCTCTCAACCCATGTGACGCAGGGATAATCTTCAGGGTGCACGCAAGTCAGTGATGGACAGGTAGCTGTTTAGAGATTTGAAGTTATCGTGTATGTGTGTGGTTGTGTGTGTGTGTGTGTGTGTGTGTGTGTGTGTGTGTGTGTGTGTGTGTGTGTGTGTGTGTGTGGCTGTGTGTACTGTAAGTGTGTATATGTGAGAGGGAGGTATGTGTGTATTTGTGTATGTGTGTATGTGTGTGTGTGTGTGTGTGTGTGTGTGTGTGTGTGTGTGTGTGTGTGTGTGTGTGTGTGTGTGTGTGTGTGTGTGTGTGTGTGTGTGTGTGTGTGTGTGAGTATGTGCGGGAGTGGAGTAGTTGCAGGGTTGGTTTGAGGTCTTTTGTTTGGTTGAGATAATCGCTCAAAGCTGTCCCGAGTGGAACAGGCTTTCATGTGAGCCCGCAGCTCTCGCTGGGACCATAGGGCTGTTTTTGAGACCATTATGGAGTGCGAGAGAGAGAGCGAGGGAGAGAGAGAAAGAGAGAAAGAGAGAGGGAGAGAGCTTTCACAATGGGGAGAGAAGGAGAGAAAAAAAAATGATCAAACGCTCACTTGAACGCTGCAAACCTCAAAGGGCCCATTGTGTTTTTAAATTATGGGAATAAAATCATTTCACGTTTGGTTTCAAGGAACTTAAGAATGCAACGCATAAAATAAGCGGCTCCGTATTTCAGACAGTTGGGGAAGGTTTGTTTAAGGACCGTGTCCGTCTCTTATTCTTTATGCGCTAGGTTAACTAAAGCGCATCAATCTCTCAGGTCCTTAAGCTGAGCGAGAACACTCGCCTCTTCACTCACCTCATCATATGACTTCACCAGTGTCTCGATGGTCATTTCTCCCGTCTCCCCATCAATCATCTTTTCCCTTATCTGCATCAATAGCACAGAAACATAGATCACATCCATAGACATGGACAGCATAGACAGAAGAGTGGGAGAAGCTTTTTTTTTTATTATTATTCTTTTACACGTCATCTTGGTTTTACAGTAAATAAACAGGTTGTAAATAGGTTGAATATTCAAAGAAGATTTGGACATGTAACTTTGTTAACCATCACTTCATTCACATCAATAAAACATCAGTCAATTTAATATCTAACTGAGAGAGAGAGAGAGAGAGAGAGAGAGAGAGAGAGAGAGAGAGAGAGAGAGAGAGAGAGAGAACATGTTGACGTTGGTGCACATATCCGAGACCTCCTGTCTTGCATACCTGGATACACTGACTGATAGGAACAGGGTGAGCCCTCCACCTGGTGGATGGCAAACAGCAAACAGAAGGCTAACTCTATAAGCTCTCCTTGTTACCCCTCCATCTATAAATTTCCTCTCTTTTTTTCACCTCTGCGTGCCTTAAATCATGCCCTGTTCGATCAGAACCAGATCTCAGATGTGGTGGCTGGGCTTCTCGACCCGATTCTCACCACTCTCTCCCTGAGCAGCAATAATGTTTACTGCCTGTCCTGGATACACGGTGTTATGCTCAGGGAGGAACTGTCTCCTTCTGGAACTGTGTTGTAGCCAGGCCAACCTGACTTACAGCTGTGGGGAGATTGAGGAAAAGGGGGGGGGGGGGGGGGGTCTGCTGTTTTCTTCTCAAGTCTGCAGAGCCAGATGCAGGATGTGAGTGGGTTCGGATACAGGGTGTGAATGGGTTCTGATCCAAGTTGCAACACTACAACTGCCACTTCCACTTCTACAGAACCACTACTAGCCCACTTTAACTACGCTGGCATTATGGTCCCTTGTTGGTCTTGGTTGCTGTAAATTCCTGTAATTCCTCTCCTCACTCATGCTGCTCACTACACTGCCCCCCACCACCCCATCCTCCCCCAAACACACACACACACACACACACACACACACACACAAAGACACCACATCCCCAACACCACACCCCATGTCCAGCTGCCTTTTCTATATACAAAATAGTGTTTATGTTTCAGTGAGATCCAGCCCAAGTGTATCTGTGGCCAATGCATTACCTTCACTTTGTAGGAATTTTCTAGCTCGGCGTCGAGGAAGTCCAAGGTGACCGGCTCCTGGAATTTGGGGTTCTGTGGGGATTCAGAGTAGTCCTTAACAGAGCTCTCCCTGGTGCATGCTTTTGTCTACAGTATGTCACAGTTCACCGTTAAAACATCGCTGCTTTTTGAAGCACTGCTCTGTGACTGGTGACAGGTACTTTATACAAGGATTGGACCACAAAACTATGAAACATATATGACACACTGGTCCCTTTAAAAATGTGATACGTCCTCAATATATTGGTAAGAATACAAGTTTTATTTTATGAGATGCAATATGGCCCAATAAATAGCTCAATGGCACTTGCTTGCAATAAAGAAGAAAGAGTCCAGGAAAAGACATCATCCACACACATATTGTGCCTTTGCGGACGTGAGTGTGAGTGTGAGTCAAAAAGGGACTTTTTCTTGTCCCTTTTACAAAACACTACAAACAGTGTAGCTTTTGCATGATACAATTTCTATAAAGATCAGTTTAGGCCAAAGAGCTATTAACTACAGATTGCAGTACAGTTGACTGAGTACTACCAGTGCATTTGTGAGCAGATCGTTTACCTTGATACTACAGATACATTACATACATTAAATACTACTAGATACTACAGATTACATTAAATTTATGTAGGCCTACTGTATTTCTTTTTGTGTTTTTCTTTGTTTTTGTAAAACAATGAGAGTAAACATCTCTACAGATTCACTTTAGCACAGCCGTAAAAACACATTCTTGACCGCAGGCAAGCACTTGGTACAGTATGTTCTTAGTTCTTAGCCTGAACCAGTTAGTCCACAACACTGTCCTTCTTCAATTATCACATATTCTTTAGAAATGGGTCACTCTGTCCATGCATAATGTACTGATGAACTGATTGTAGGAGTATCCAAGACAGAGTTTGGCTATAACTCAGTGGAGTGAATTCCGACAAACATGTGGTCATATTCAAGTGATTTTACAGGCCTGACATCCCAATGAGCTCATGGTGGCCAACATGTGACAGAGGAGAATCAAGATGATGTCTTACATGTCATGCAGCGAGAGCGAGAGAGAGAGAACACACAGCACCACAGATCAGATCGCCATGCAAAGAGACAGAGAGAGACAGTCCGAGGATGAGGAGCGTGAGTGTGACGAAGGACCAGTCCGTGGGAAGAAGTGAGCAGAAGAAGTGTGTGTGGGAAAAATAGCAAAAAAACAAAACAACAACAAAAAAAACAGTCAAATATTGACAACAGAACAAGTACAAAATTACTGGTGTTCCTCAAATGACACAGACACATACTAAAATTTGATAGGCAGACCTAAAAGAAAGAGAAAATGAAAGAGAGAGCAAACAAAAGACAGACAGCGACAGTGAGCGAGAGTGAGAGAGAGATGGAGGGGAAAAAGGGCGAACAGGCAGAAGGAGAGTCGAGTGAAAATGTGCCATGAGGAATATAAAAGTGGTGCTCTGGCGTTCTGGTCTGGCCTAATGAGACACAGGCAGACGGACAGAACCCTTCAAAGCACTGGTTGCCCCTTACACCACTCATAGCAGGGATATGTAAATAGCAGCCAGGGGGGCTGGGGGGGAGTGTGTGATTGGCATGTGTCTGCCGCAAAACCAATCAAATCCCCCCCCCACCTCCTCCACACTCGCACACACACACACACACACACACACACACACACACACACACACACACACACACACACACACACACACACACAAGGTGGTGAAGCAAGGGGCAGCATATGAAAAATATCTCAATATCTAACTCCTCCACTTGGAATGGGAGGCTGTTTGAAAGTAATACCTCAGCTCTGGAACGAGTCCAGTACCCTGTGCTGGAATGTGAATGTGAAACAAACTATGCATGGCTGGGCTGCAGAGCAGAGGTGGAGGTGGAGGCGGGCTTTGCTTGGGATTGCACAGTCACTGCATCACTTGGACTGGGCTCAACTGTGCTCGGCACCCAGACCATTTAGCCTGTGGATGCTGTGATTAATTTACGATGAATCCTCTTTTGCAGAACCATATCCTTGAAACTGCTTGCAGAACTTCGTAAACAAGAGGTATTTTATTTAAAAACAAACAAAAACAAAAAAACATAAACTAAAACAAAGCGGTGATGCCTAATGGGAACATTCTGGACTAACTTTTCCAGCAGCCATTTTCCACTGGCTGACTGAAAAAATCTGTGTACTTGGACATTAGGAACTACAACTGTCAGAATAGACCCAACAACACAGAAGATGCTTGTGACATCTCTAAACAGGAAATACCCAATTATATATCTCTTACTTTTTACCTCCTGTCTCTTAGGCACTTCTTTTCTTTCACTGAACACATTTGAAATAGATTGAAATAGAGTTTCTAAGTCTGACATAAGAGCATATCACTGTTCTAAATAAGAAAGATGATTGTAATATCTGAACTGAAGTGCGGGCAGCGCTGCATTGGATATATCCTGACAGTAGAGTTCGGGGAGAGCCAGTCTAGTGCACACACAGTTTGATGGAGACCATTCACTGACAGGCAGGCTAAATGTACTATGGCTCGAGGGTACTGTAGCATGTCTACCATCTATGGATGAGCGCGTCCTACAGAATATGCTCTACTTGCTGTACTGTGCACTGCAAGGCTCGGAGGACAGGGAGGAGGAAGAAAGCAGGAAATACCACAGTTTCAGGATGGGTTGTCTGCAGAGCACAGAGCTCAGAGACTCGGTACGGCTTATACGGGAGCCGCTATGGTCATGACCTCAGTGTGGGCCTTCTTTCTTTCTCTCTCTCTCTCTCTCTCTCTCTCTCTCTCTCACTCTCTTTCACTCGCTCTCTCTCGCACTCTCTCTCTCTCTCGGGGAGGGGGTTTAAGAAACCGCGCCGCAGCGCTAGACAGGGTGTCGGGGGAGAGTGCGGTGGAGCTGGGGATTAACTTTCGAATGAAATCTGCTCTGTTGCGCTAGGCTGACCATGAACGTGGTCCACAGCATTGAATACCGCTGTGGTGGTTGCCCCGTTGAGAAAGCCAGGTTAGAGTTTTTTGGTGTGGAGATGTTATTAAGGAGACCACTGGGAGACTTCCTGCTACTTGAAGCTGGTTCAATCTGTCACCTGTGGTCTTGTGCGCTATAGAAAATATCCAATAAGAAGGATGAAATAGAAAACAAAAGTCAAAAGAAATAGTGTTTCATAACATGACCTTTTGATTCTATCATATTTGAAAATTTGAAACAGTGGAATTAATCTCTGATATTGTTATTCAGTGATTGAAAGTTTTGATAAGTTTGAAAGCCCACTCTGAAAGAGCACTCAATGTGTTTCCATTAGCAAGCATGGAACTACATGGAACTATAACTAACACTACACTTCACAATCTATAAGCACAAACAAACTGTCCTGTCAAAACAAAACAAACTATCTAACTTTCTAAGCTCTACAAACACACACACACACACACACACACACACACACACACACACACACACACACACACACACACACACACACACACACACACACACACCAGTCTAGACTACTATTGCTCTCACCTCATTGAAGGTAATGGCATATTTGTTATTTAGCCTTATGTGTCGATTGCGTATCCTTTTCTGAAGCCCAGTAGAGAAGGAGAAAAATGGAACTCATTTTCTTCTGAGCAAAGATAAACAAAACATTTCCAACAAAAAGTGCAGTGTGGTGATATGTTTTATGTGATGGTTTGCACTTGTGGTGCGAGTGCCTGTGGGTGAGTGGGTGTGTTAGTGTATACACACCCACACACCCACAGTGTATGTGTGTGTGTGTGTGTGTGTGTGTGTGTGTGTGTGCACGCCTGTGTCTGTGTGTGTGTGTGTGTGTGTGTGTGTGTGTGTGTGTGTGTGTGTGTGTGTGTGTGTGTGTGTGAGTGTGTGTAAGTGCACTTTATGTGCAAACAAATTTTCACATCCCAAAAGCACTGTCTGCACAAAGCAAGCTGAAAAGGCTATTTACTGATGGATGCACTGATACAATCATCACATCCTGGGCCTCTTTTGAGAGCAGCAGAGAACAAATTCACCCATGTGGTTTTTCTCTATAGAATTTGCCTCCATACGTATCTCACACATACTATAGACATATCAGCACACACACACACACTCACACACACACACACATACACAAACACACACAAAGTCTGCTTTTGAGAGAGAGAGAGAGAGAGAGAGAGAGAGAGAGAGAGAGAGAGAGAGAGAGAGAGAGAGAGAGAGAGAAATGATGAGGTTAAGTGCCTCGTCCAAGGCAGAGAGATTGAATCCATCCCTCTGCGTCTTACTCAATTAGGCCTGAGAAGCTGTGACCATGTTGGAGTAGATCTGAACATCTGTCCGGCCCAGATCAAACCTTCCAAGCTGAACGAGGCTCTGCCTGGGCACAAGATTTTCCCCCCTTTAAAAAAAATCAACAAGGCCTGTGCAGCATATGGGCACAGCAGCAAGGCTCAACACAGCGAATAGAGAAGCCAAGGCCAAGGGGGCAGCCATGTTGTTCTGCTCTGACTCTGGAGCAAAAATGCTTATACACCTCAGAACCCACTAGAACCAATGTACAGGAAAGCCTGATTTTGAAATAAATGTCAATCACAATTACAACACAGTTGGGAAATCATACACACACACACACAAAAAAAAATCTTATTTATATATAGGGTTCACCATATTCACCATAAGTTTACTGTACTATAGGGAATACTGTGTGTTACAAGTCAAGGTCATTCTGATAAAAGCGCACAAGCTGGTGACATTTCATAAATATGAATTTCAACTCAATACTCTTCAGCGACACAGAAATAGAGACGTTAACCACACAGTGACATAAAAATGACATTTATCACAAATTATTAGCTGGTATTTTGGTCCACAGCATGACCTTTCTGATGGGAAAGTTCCCTTCATTTGAGGACGCTATATGTTGTTCCCAACGGCGCTCTTTTATGTGTGTATTTAGTTAGCGCTGGGGGACAGACAGAAACCCATTCGCCCAAATGTCAGCCTGTCACAACAGCAGCATATCACAGCCACCGTTCCATTAACTTAGCCAGGCTGTTGTAAACCCGGGCAAAGGTAAAGATCTTCTACATTAACCGCTGCAGGAGACACCACACCTGCAACACACTTCTATGTGATCTCTTGCCACCCAAGCTTAAGGATGACATTTCCAAGCCTCAACAAAGGGAAGTGTAGCTGCTAAGCATAAACTCAGGAAGGCAACACCTGTCGATAAAGTAAAGGTGTTGTTCATTTAGCAGTGCCTGCTGTTACGGCCCGCTGGACCTTCTGCTACTCTGCCTGTCTTCCTAATAGAAGGTAAACCTCGGCAGCTAATTGTTGATTAGTCACACATGTGGGCGTGGCCTCTCCAAGTGATGGAGGCCATTCTTACTTAGATTTGGAGCATGTGCCACACCCAAACATTCCGTTCCCAAACAACATTCCTACATCGCTGATGACTAAACACATCTTACTTTCTTTGCTTAGTTGTTTCTTAGTTTGGTTTTGATGTTAGTCTGCTGTTTAGTTAAAATAAATATATATTTTTGGTACAGACACCAACCTCTCGCCTCCCTCTCTTGTTGCGACCTCCACCCCTGGGTCGTAACACTGCTAATAAATCTCACACATTCAAAGCTTTTCAAATGAGCAGCATCCCATATTTTTTAATGACAGGCTAACAGTCTTATTTATGTCTCACGGCATCTTCGTTTAATCTGCATAATGCAGGAGGGACACACGGTGGGTCAGACTGCTTTCTTAGCTGACCTGTCATAAATCTGAGACCACTTCCCAGGCATCCATTAGATTAAATGAATGTATGGCAGGAATACCGTAATTTCCAGAATATTAGACACGTCATAAATAAGCCACGCAACTCTTTTTTTATGTAAATAAAAAATAAATTCAATTTAGAACTGTCATTGTCACTGTCAACTGTCAAAATAAAGAACTGTCATGATAATTTGAATCCGAATAGACTGGATTGAGTCCAGTATAAAACCGCCCAGCAGTGGGAACATGACAATGCTTGCGCATGTAGTTGTAAGCTAGACCACTGTCTGGAAAAACAAATTTGTTCTCTGGTATACTAAAACAAAGCATTTTTCCTATAACCCCCTACACCCCTTCAAAGACACACACACACACACACACACACACACACACACACACACACACACACACACACACACACACACACACACACACACACTCTTTTGATTTGGCATCAAAGTCAGGGAATAAAAGTCAGCCTCCCTTTGCGCAAGCATCTCAGTCTTTGTCACATGTTCACTGGTTCATGGCGTTCTGTTAACACAAGGCTTGAGATGTAGATGTATAAAGAACCATAAATACCTTTTCTCTTACACGTACCGTATTTTTTAGACTATAAGTCGCTCCGCGAGTTTAAGTCGCATATGCCAAAAAATGCCTTATGCAGATGAAAACAAACATGATATACTGTCGCATCCGGACTAAAAGTCGTCACA
>JAODXP020000017.1:32602913-32605413 GCA_027497455.2 Sardinella longiceps | reverse complement strand
GAAACAGCTCTATTAATAGCAATTAGACCGAGAGTATAATTTGATCTGTTTTCCATCATAGAGGATGATGGCTGCCCCTTGTCTGGGACCAGATCTGTTTCACGAGCAAATGAGCGTGTGGATTTTGTGCTGAGGAAGGGAGGAGGGAGTTGAAGGGGTTTGTCGGGTGTGTGTTTGTGTGTCTTACAGTAAGTGATGAGAGAAACAGACCTGGTTCTGTGAGCCGTCCTCTTTGGACCGGGTCTTGTTGAAGACGGGAAGAGTTCCAGTGATGACCAGGCCAAGCTCCTGGGGAGGGGGGTGTGTGGGTTGGAGGGGTCAGGACAAGTTCGTAGAGGTTAACAACACAAACAGCGTGACCTGTCCACTCTCCTCTCTACGGTATTCCAACGTGCTGTGAGACATGCTGAGATGGTCCTACTGCAGCTCATCAGGTCGCAAGGTTACTGTAGTTCACAGCTCAAACAGCAGGACTTGTCAACTCTTATTTTCACTGAGACTTTCCAGTGTTTCAGACAAAACAACATAAGGACCTGTCTTTTATTCCTAGAATGCACTCACTCTAAACAACAACAACAAAAAAGACTTCACTGTCTACCTCTCCCAAGTAAACAGATG
This sequence comes from Sardinella longiceps, assembly GCA_027497455.2. Classification (NCBI taxonomy): domain Eukaryota; kingdom Metazoa; phylum Chordata; class Actinopteri; order Clupeiformes; family Clupeidae; genus Sardinella; species Sardinella longiceps. The sequence goes on along the minus strand of JAODXP020000017.1, from coordinate 32,604,795 downwards.
TTGATTCTGCTTTTAAGTGGATGCTAATCCAGTTGGCTAGGCTATCATCAGCTTTGCTAATTACCTATGGGTACCAATAATAGATGTGCTAAAAACTTCCGCCTTTTCTCCTGTGGCTTGAAAACAGAGTGAATAAACAATCGGGCATCAATGGAGCCTGCTTTTGTTCCTGGCTAAAAAAAAAAAAAAAAGCAACACAAAAGCCGGAACAGGAGGCTTCTCTGGGGCCGTTGCAGCCACATCGGCTCGGAGACAGACACACACAGCACCGTAGCCCAAATGCGCGGCTTGAGGGAAGAGTGGCAGGGATGTGGTTTAAACAACATCTAATCTCGTGGCTGCCGATGCGCCGGCCAAAGCCAGACACTTTCCATCACAGAGTCGCCTGCTTCTGAGCCTGGGCAGCCATTTTGTTTTTCCTTTTGAATGATGAACAGCAGATGGGAGATGTGGTTGATGTGTTAGAAGAGAGAGAGCGAGGGAGAGCAGAAGGGAGGGAAGAAGAGAGAGAGAGAGAGAGAGAGAGAGAGAGAGAGAGAGAGAGAGAGAGAGAGAGAGAGAGAGAGGGGCAAAACATATGTAGGGAAGAGGCGGTAGATGTGTCTTACCAGTGCATCTAGATATACATTAGTCCATTGCACCTGCTTCGCCTTCTCATCTGCAAGGACCATGGGCCTGCCAAGGACATCCAAATACTCCTGCAGTGCACAGATGCAGACACACAAAGACACACACACACACACACACACACACACACACACACACACACACACACACACACACACACACACACACACACACACACACACACACACACACACACACATACACACACACACACACACACACACACACACACACACACACACACACACACACACACACACACACACACACACACATTTTAACATTCTGTTGGTATGCATACTGCTGTAATAATCAGCCATACAATGTAATTTCTGACAGGAAAGAAGTCAGTTTCTTCACCTGAGTATTGATTCGGATTGCTCCAATGGACGGAATCTCAAAGAAGTACCCTAAAGAGACAGTAGTAAATTATATTTAATCATATTATATTACAATTTTTCAATTCTGTCAATTAATTATTAGAAAAAAGGAAACAAATTTCCAAAGATTATGCAGTAAAAATGGGAATGACTGTGGTCATATTTTCAACCACCAGGAGGCAGAGTCGAGGACAACACTTGGGCAGCCTACATAATACCAGCTATGAAAGAACTCGAGGATGGATTGGGCATGGATAAAATTCATGTTGATAACATATATGTCACAGTACAAATAAAGCCATAACAATAAAGTTGAGACTTATACCTTTGTTAGCACAGGCCATCCACTGAATGGGCCCAGTGTCGTAATTATGCTGCCCCACAGAGAATGTAAACACTCTCACCTGAAAAAGGAGAAAATATTAGATGTTTTTTTTTTGGTTGGTTATAATATATATGGTTGTTTTTTTGTGGGTAGTGTTTTCCTTTTGTAAATATATATAAAAATTGTGAAGTGAGGCAGGCATACAGTATTTATGGGTTATCAAAGCACAAAGGCACAACACTTTGTGTGTCAGGCAAACAGAGCATGCATGCACTGTAGAAACAACTAATTGTTTGGGGACTCCAAATAGCACACCCACGACATGACATAAAATTGAGCTCAAAAACGCACTTTGCCCTAAGCAAATACACACACACACACACACACACACACACACACACACACACACACACACACACACACACACAGGCATGGGAAAACAAAACACACACAGGATGAACTGCCAACCTTCTTGTCAAGGTTGTACTTCGCAAAGATCTCCTGGGCCCGCTCCTCTCCCCCATCGGTGAACAGCATGATGATCTTATTG
>JAODXP020000017.1:32570413-32585413 GCA_027497455.2 Sardinella longiceps | reverse complement strand
CAGTCATATAAAATAATTACCTTAAGTAAAACCTTGAGTGCAACACTAGCCTTGGTTATACAGCATAATTATTAAAATAATACCCACACATATATTTTTTTTCACAAAAAGATACATAAATAAATACATATTTCTATCATCTCATGTTCCTTCTTCATGCAATCATTCTCTTTTTCTCCCTTTTCTCCCTCTCTGTCACTCTCTAATGTGATGCATAATTGGCAGGTGTGATACATGAGCTGCTGTTGCTCTCTCAGCATCTGTGAAAATGTGTGTGTGTGTGTGTGTGTGTGTGTGTGTGTGTGTGTGTGTGTGTGTGTGTGTGTGTGTGTGTGTGTGTGTGTGTGTGTGTGTGTGTGTGTGTGTGTGTGTGTGTGTGTGTGTGTGTGCAGAGATTTGTGTGTGAATGTGTGAGTGTGTGTGTCTGCCAGAGATTTTGAGTGTGCATGTGTGTGTGTGTGTGTGTGTGTGTGTGTGTGTGTGTGTGTGTGTGTGTGTGTGTGTGTTTGCATGTATGTGTGTGTGTGTGTGTGTGTGTGTGTGGGTGGATGTATGTGTGCCGAGAGGAGAAGCACCAGATGGATCTCTATTCCACATTCCCTCCTCTGATAGGCTTGCAGTCCACCGACAGAACCAGGAGTCATAAATCTTCCTCGTGGAGATGTGTTAATAACTGGAGCACACTTAGACACCCGTGTCCTCTCTCTCTCTCTCTCTCTCTCTCTCTCTCTCTCTCTCTCTCTCTCTCTCTCTCTCTCTCTCTCTCTCTCTCTCTCTCCTCCCTCCCTCCCACCTATATCTATACCCCACCCCCCCATGACTACTTTATACAGCAGGTTAAAGGCTAATCCATAGCACAGTGTCCTAGCATGATGGAAGGCAATGAGGTGCACTCTCCACCTCACTAGCTTTGTCTGTTTCCAATGCATTGAGTTCCATGTTTATCTGCTACACTGCGCTCTGACATAATGCAAGGCAACCAGGCGTTATTTCATGTGGTCTCCTGAACAGCTACAGCTCCAGCTACATCCACTAATTGACTCCATGACGATACTAACAGACTCTTCGCCTCTATTTTTATCCAGAGTCTGAGGCTTGTTCCCCCCCCACACCCTAGGATTGGTCCAACGGCCTGTTTCACGTCATCGGGAGAGTTAAAGAACAATGCATGCACAGAGGGATTCAATGTCCCCACACGGGCAAAATCTGTTTTTATTTCAAGGGCTACAGTAGCCTATTTCAAGCTTTAGCGTTCTGGCTATATGCTTGTCCACTACATTAGCAGACAGTGCTAGCACAACTCACTAGTTTAGGTCTGAAAGTCATTTCAACAGTTCATCATCATCAGCAAGATTCATGACCGTACCTTAATTGCAATGATCGTAATTAACCCAGCTACTTATGTAATATAATAAATGTGCGTCTATTACTACTGGAATGATTAGCCTTACAGTACAACAAGGGGTAAAGGACGACCGGCTATAAACTGGAGAGAAGGTGAGAGGGAGGTTACTCACATTTTCCTTGGCGTTGTAGTAAACTATATCACCGGCCTGCAGAGAGAGAGAGAGAGAGAGAGAGAGAGAGAGAGAGAGAGAGAGAGAGAGAGAGAGCAAAGGCATCAGTACCTATGGTCCATCAGTTCACCCTCTGCCATGCCGACAGTAGTAAAGTGAATGTGCTACTAGTGGATTGTGAGTGGGAAGGCCTGGGAAAAGGGAATTGTGATTTTATTGTTGTGGCGCTGGTGGAAGCTTGTGGGTGGTGTACACAGTGGTCTAGACTAGCGTTGAGTGTTAGTGTAAAAAACACAGTCGATAGATAGCACAAGATAAATAGAAGAAAGTGCAGTAAGAAAGACAGAAAGGGATGAAAACATGCCTGCAACACACATTACACTACTTTTCACCACACAGTTTTGCAGACAAGATTGTGTGTGTGTGTGTGTGTGTGTGTGTGTGTGTGTGTGTGTGTGTGTGTGTGTGTGTGTGTGTGTGTGTGTGTGTGCATGGTGTTTAAGTGTGTGTGTGTGTGTGTGTGTGTGTGTGTGTGTGTGTGTGTGTGTGTGTGTGTGTGTGTGACAGAGAGAGGGAGGTTAGATAGAGTTTGCTAAGCTACAGGCAGCATGTCGTGCTGCTATGCACTTCAGGTCAGCTTTTAATGAGATCATAGGGGGAATTAATCTCAGACCAATTATCTTCAAAAAAGGAGACAAAGACTCCATGCACACATGCACACACACACACACACACACACACACACACACACACACACACACACACTCCCACTCCCACTCAACTCTCCACTCCTACAATGACTAACCACTGTCACACTGCCAAGCCAAATAACACAGACCTCTTGTTTACAGATAAGCAACCTCATTTGTTTCATAATTCCCAATACACAATAACGTAAAAGGTCGCTAACATTTTCCGTGAAAACTCATCCATAAAACATCTGAGGAACATTAACTCAGCCTTATGTGAATTATAGCTAGGAGGAGGATACAAAGCAGCTGGTTTTCAATTACAGTCAGCCATAAATGCAAGGTATCCTAAGATAGCATCCATTGCAAGCCTGCTGCCGGGCCGGGAGGCACGATGTGCTGTTTTTAACGGAATGCCGGAGATGTAAAGCGTCCAGGCAACCAGGCAGGCCAATTAACTAACGACACTGTGATGTAATCCTTTGGAGTAACGAGGACGGTGTGACGGGATGTCAAGCATATTCTGGCTCAATCATTCAGCAGCTAAACTAATGAACATGCACGGATCAAAGATAGTGTGAAAGAGAGACTCAAAGAGAGGGGGAGGGAGGGAGAGAGAAAAGAGAGAGGGAGGGAGGGAGGGAGAGAGAGAGAGAGAGAGAGAGAGAGAGAGAGAGAGGGAGCAATGGGGGTGGGGAGGGAAGAAAATGTGAAATAAAGACAGAATAGAGATGGATTAAAGAGGGAAGTAAATGGAAAGGCTGTATATGTGTAAGAAAGTGTGTGTGTGTGTGTGTGTGTGTGTGTGTGTGTGTGTGTGTGTGTGTGTGTGTGTGTGTGCATGTGTGTGCATGTGTGTCTGTGTCTGTGTCTGTGTAAGTAGGTGGGAAGGGGGCGAAAGTGTCACTTGTTAAACAAGTACTGAGGCATTCAGAGCATGCGCTGGCAGTGAAATCAATCCATAATACGCATGCTAAAAGTGCCACAGTTGAAATTTAACCAATACACACGTATGCAAGGTGTGTGCTCGCCGTGAAATCACATCTATTAACCAAACCTCATGCACTACTCCCACACAGTTCTGCTCTCTCCTTCCTCTCTCCCTCTTTTGAACACACACACACACACACAGAGAGACGCACACACACACACGGTCAGGGTTGGGGTCACATTGGGTCCCTGAATAAGCTGGCCGCCCCGAGTGTTAGGTCAGTGTTAGGTGAACACTTCCTCTTCGGACTCTTCTCAGCCTTCCTCTGACCACATGGCTCAGCCCATTAAGGAACATGTGCTCACAGCCAGATCCGTTCCCCACACCGCAGCAGCGCTCATTCATTTTTCATTTCATTCCAATCCACCACTTATTTCTCTTCCTCCTCATCCTCTCACTGGGAGAGAATCACTCCTTTCTCTGACAGCTTGGGAGTGTGAGAAAGCAAGAGAGAGACGGAGAGAGAGAGAGAGAGAGAGAGAGAGAGAGAGAGAGAGAGAGAGAGAGAGAGAGAGAGAGAGAGAGAGAGAGAGAGAGAGAGAGGGAGGACAGACAAAGAGAGAGAGAAAGATAGACAAAAAGAGACTAAGAGAGAGAGAGAGAGAGGGAGAGAAAGAAAGAGAGAGAGAGAGGCTGGAGGCTGGAGGCTCGGAACCTAGGGACACATCGTCTAGTGGTTTTCAAATCAAAAATAATAATAGGAGTCTGGCCTCTTGCATTTATGTATTTGCACTCTCTGTAATATTTATTCACAGGGAGGCAGTGAAGGGCAATTAGATGTGAGTGAGACACAGCAGCAAACAGCATGGGGGTGATGATGGCAGCTTTGGCTTTAGAATAGTCTGGACAGAGAGTCCTAACCAAACTCACCTGAAAATCATCCTTCCACTGATGGGCCATCTGAAATCTCTCTGCTTCCGACGCCAGAGCCTGCGGGAGAAGAAGAGAGTGGGAAAAGGACAGATAGAGAAAGAGAGAGAGAGAGAGAGAGAGAGAGAGAGAGAGAGAGAGAGAGAGAGAGAGAGAGAGAGAGAGAGAGAGAGAGAGAGAGAGATGGCAAATTGTTATTGCGTTATTGATCATCTCCTCTGAGTGGGCCAGTCACCAATCCATTAGGCCCGGCTTTTATGGCAGCAGATGCTGTTGACCTCAAAGTGCTCCTTCCTCCTCCGCCATCTTTCCCCAGCAACACCAGCACAAACATATACAAATGTAATGCTCTTCTAACGTTACAGAACTTATTTGGGCATCTGCATTGTGAAATTACAAAATCCCCCCAAAACGTCAGTGCTGAGTTTGACATAAAAAATGAAAATGTATGATTTTATTTATTTATTTATTTTTCAACCCTTAGGGAAAATCTTTCTCTCTGTCTCTCTCTCTCTTATTCTCTCTTTCTCTTCACTATTTCCATCATACACAAACCTATACCGTCTTCATCCTCAGAAGCCGACAGGATATTTTTGTTTGTGTTCTCTCGTGTCAACATTAATGATCCTCTGTTGTGAAGCACGGCGGAGGCGGAGACTGATTATTCTTTCTCACATGCACACTCAGAAGAGCTGAACCCCCCCTTACCACCTCCCCCCCCCCCCTTACCACCTCAGCCCAACCCATCCCATCCCATTCCATCTTAGCCCAACTCAACTCAACTCACCCCCTCCATATCACACATCAAAAGTCTCATCCAATGACTGTAAACAGTATACAGGGTCTCATCCTGATTGCAAAGACAATCCTTTTTTATGGAAAAAAGGAATTCAATCCCCCCCCCCTCTCTCTCTCTCTCTCTCTCTCTCTCTCTCTCTCTCTCTCTCTCTCCCCTTTCAGAGAGAGTGTGCCATACTAGTGCCGCACTACTGACTGTATTTCATTACTGCCCTATGGACACCTAACACAGAAATATTACAAGATGAACTCCACTTCCATGGAAACCACAGAGGAAACCATTTGAAAAGGAAAAGGTGTGAAAAGGTGCTGGTATAATGGGACAGAAATTGAACATGATGTGGAAGAGGGAGTCTTGCAATGGCTGCCTTTTTCACACCTGCATGTGCCTGCACCTGTGCTTGTCACAATTCTGTCCAATTTGGTACAGATCTGAGTTAGTGTGGGGGGAAGACTGGGTGCTCTCAAGACAGGGCCCATGTTCTACACTTCCCCAATTGGGGACTTACACCATCTCCTCATCCCTAACACACACACACACACACACACACACACACACACACACACACACACACACACACACACACACACACACACACACACACACACACACACACACACACACACACATACATGCTAATGACCTATCAGGCGTCTAGGATCTGCCCTTTCCCAGGACCAGATAAAAACCCCTCTTGGCAGAGATTTGACAGTAAGGCAGGCGTCGGCATCGGTGTCGGCAGGGGAGAAAGGCCAGACTGGGCCGCGGCCGCCACTCTGCAGAGACCAGCTCAGAAAGGTTAATGGGACCATGAGTGTCGGCGGGTTGTTCTCATATTAGAGAGTTTATCTCCCCAACACCCCCCAAACCCACCTACACACACACACACACACACACACACACACACACACACACACACACACACACACACACACACACACACACAGTCTTACACACACTTACACACACTCTCTCACTCTCTCATCAACACTTCCCAAGACAGATGAATAAGGTGAGACTTGGGAGGGGGGTGATGAGGGGGGTCAGGCTGGTGTCTCACCTGTCTGCCCATCACGTTTAAAATGAAGAGTGGGACGTGGAGTGCCATGCTAATATGCTGCAGGCTATGGGCCAAAGCCTCTGGGCTGTCACAGGAGAGGTTATAGAGTAAGATGTCACTCGGAGAGAAAGTTGGGAAACTACGTGATGAGGGTGCTTTAAACTGCAGCTGTGCCTGAGCAGAATGATGGGAATAGACACACAGTATAATAAGCACATTCACAGAAAGCTAGCCACTTGTCACTAGTTAGCTTGTAGCATTGGTTAATTACTTGTACATTGACTTCAGTATTCCTCATTAGTAGTGGTGTTATGCCTCTCATTCTAGGTTTTAATGTAAATCTTTATAATCTTTCAAAAGTCTTTAAACGTGTGATATTGAAGACAATTGCATCATTTTCCATTTTCCTTATACTGCCTGTAATAACGCCCACCCAGAGTTTTGGTATGCACTCACCCCTGCCCATGAGACAACTGACTCTCAGACAACACTGACACACCCACCCCAAGACTGAATTCAACTGACCCCAATGGACCCACCAATAATCCCTCCATGCAACAGGAGCCAAGGCCCAGCTGTCTCTGACCACTTATCTACAGCCAAGAATCATCTGACCAGATCATGCCTGACCTGACCTCACCCCCAGTCCTCTCTTGAGTGCTGCATCCATAGCACCACTACATGTAATACAGTAAATTAGACTCTGACTAGACACCTGTCCTCTGTTCCACTAGCAACCCAGCATTGTGCAGGATTAAGTGGTGACTGTACAGTACACCCGTGTGCGTGGCACTGCACTCCACTGCCACGTCAGGCCCCTCTTGAGAGACCTGATCGGGTGCTAAAGAGACAAGTGGCCTCACTCACTTAGCCTGGGGGGACGAGGGAGAGGGGGAAGGAGGGGGGGGGGATGGGTGCAGTCTTAATCATGCCTTCTCAGCACCCACACTCCCGAGAAAGGAGAGTCCTCTTTTAGCTAGCTGGCAGGCAGCACTGCTGCTAGCAGGTAGATGAGGGTGATGCTGCGAGAGAGGAGCAGCTTGAGTGGCACTTGGGGCCCAGCGTGGCGTTTGGCCTTAAGTAAACAGCCTGACTCTCACAGGGGCCTTTGCACTCCAGAGGGAAACAGCAGAGCTTAAGGGAGCAGCACCACAAGCCTGTCAAATCAGACAAATGATTATTTACTGTTCGCTTGGGGCATACCTGGGTAAACTAAGGCCCGGGGGCCACATGCGGCCTGTTGAACTATTTAGTCCGGCCGGTGGAGCCTTCACAAAATAAAATAATTTCTCATTTAGCCAAGGTGACTTAGATTATAGGACTGATTTATCAATTTGTTATATTCATGAAATACACATCCCACCCTTTTAAACCTGCATGTTAACATCTCCTCTGAAGAAAGTGGGGCTACTGGTTTGAGACTTGCCAATTTATCAGCATCAACCGGTTGACTGTACCCGGCCCGTTCGTCAAAATTTAAAATCCAATGAAGCACTTGGGCCAAAATAATGTGTCTAGCTATGTTTGGAATGGCTAGGGGAAAAAGACAAGATTACTTGAAATAAAGTCTCTTTACTAACTCACAGATATTCATGTTATGAATTATAAATCACACAAGGGAAATTAATAGTGTCTATCCATGAAATTAATAGTGTCTATCCATGAAGAAAATCAAAGTAAACCAACTTCAAAAAGCAAACTTGTGACAAAGACAATAAAGAGAGACACACAGACAGGAACACAGACAATATATAAAACAATAATCAATACAGCTGGCCTGACAGAAATGTCTGTCGGAATATCGAGCCAGTGTTCTGTCTGTGGCATCACTGAATGGCATTTCCATTCTGGTCGCACAGCTACTGGGCCTGTGCTGTTCCATCAGCTCTGCCATCAAACGCCCACCACCACCGCACAACACATCCACCTGAGCCACTGCGCAGTGCACTCCAACTATCAGTCTGCAGAGGGAGAGACACGGATGGGTGAGGGAGTGTGTGTGCGTGTGTGTGTGTGTGTGTGTGTGTGTGTGTGTGTGTGTGTGTGTGTGTGTGTGTTTTTCTCTCGTGTGTAGGAGGAGGTGTCACTCTCCTCCCATTTCCACCCTGTCACTCACAATCCAGCGCCCACGGGGATCAGACACACATGATCTCATAAGTCAAGATGGCCGCCGTGGCCGTGACATGCAACATGCATGTAAATATTTCTCCTCACGTTCTCCAGGGGGTGTGGTGTTGTCGACTGAGAGAGAGAGAGGCTCAGGCTAACCATAAAAGCACCATGCAGGTAATTAGCTAAAAGCTTTTTAGCGGATAAGCTATTTGGCTATAACATAATATTGAAAGTAAAAAAAAAAAAAAAAAAAAAAAAGAAATCATATCCCCAGCATTGAAGTGACTGTTTGTGCCTTACAAAACATTTTTTTCCAGACTTTCACACATATATATGCTCTCTGGAGTTCTGAATATTAAGTTAATTTAGATGAATGCGTGCCAGTGTGCATTTGGAACGATGTCATGGAGTTTGAGAGCACTCTAGAAAATGGAAGGGCTGGGCTCTGTATGCCTCTCACAGTCCCACTCAGCATTGACAATAGCATATAAATTTCTCTGACAAGGACCACACAGTTGTGCCCAGATACACAACACGGTGCAACACAATGCAATGTAATGCAATGCAACAAAACACAACGCGACTCATACACCCCACCAACTAGTAGAACAGCTATGGATAGACACTACAGCACACTAACCTCGAAGGAGCTTCGATGACCAACCAAGAGAAACACACACACACACACACACACACATGCACACAGAGAGACAGACAGACACACACACACACTCACACACACACACACACACACACACACACACACACACACACACACATACACACACGCACACACATAGTGACAGACAGACACACACACACACACACACACACACACACACACACACACACACACACACATACACACAAATACACATAGAGACACACACACACATAACAAAAAGTGCCCTCCCCAGCTCAGAGAGACTGGGCTGTGGTCCAGGCGTCTCAGCACCTCCTCTGCTAAAAATACTCCCCCACAGCCATCAGCCTCCAGCCTGCTCCAGCTAGCCTCTGGAGGACAGATCAATCTTCAAAGGACTCCAGCCTTTAAAAGGAGATACCAGCTGTGGAGAAGACCTCTGTCTGAGGTAACTCTCCTTCAATGTGATGGAAACAGTCTACATCTGGCGGGTGTTTACCTTAATGCCCAGTAGCCGCGTGCAGGGTTAGCACTTAGCAACATTTGCAAAGAACGTTTGTAATGACGCATTGTGATGTGTGTTCTTGTGAGGGATTGTTGACGTGAAGTTTGCAGAGGCTCAGAATTAAAAGTGCAGACACTGGGGCTTATGAGTCCAACTCAATAATTAAAATGAGAATTCACTTATTCCCCAAAAATGATTAGCTTTTCCAATCTTCCCCGCATGGGTGATTTTAATTATCAGACCCACACGATAACTGAAGTGTAAAATCCATAATCAGATCCCTATACAATAACCCGGAAAAAAAAGATGACTGTTTTCTGTGAAATGTGAAAGGAGGTTTTTATTTATTTCTTTATTTTTTTTTTCCTTTCAGAGAGAGAAAGAGCGAACTGTTGTTCGCACATGAACAAAAATGTGTGAGCGCAAGAATGCAAAGGAGCATGCGTTGGTAACAGTGCAACGTTGCCATGGTCACCGTTGCCAGGCGAGCCTCATTAGGAGGCGAAGTTCATTAGTGCTCTTCTCTGGAGCTGTCACAGAGGAGAGGTCCTTGGAGACGCTGGGCTGGTGGAGACCCGGGCTGAAATATGACTCTCACTCACACTCTTTCCCTTACTTGTGCACTCGTTCCCTTCCTTTCCCTCACCCCCTTCCCCAGCCAGCCCACAGCTGCTGCTGCAATCATCGGTTTAGGCCACTCACTCAGCACTGACTGCACCCATACTCCATAACAAGCTTTAATGGTAGACAACCACACACACACACACACACACACACACACACACACACTTTCTTTTGATGCCTTTGTTTGCCTCTTTTATGTCTGTCTCCTTTTGTTCTTACATAAAATATAAATCTTTAATCTTTTTTAGTCATAGCAATAGATGACATGATTTCATTACAGAGACAGTGGCATTTCTTAAAGAAAAAACATTGGTGCTTAAATGGAAATAAAGATTACACTCATTACATACTGTGGTCCAAGCAAGGTGCCAAAGGCTACAGGAGTATAATCCGACACAGGATACACTCAGCCACCTAGCAACATTTCATTAAGCTTCAACTCGGTACCACGGCTAGCAGCTCTCTACAGAATGTCCTTGTTAAGTATCTGCCCTTTTCATCTGTTTCCTCCTAATGTGCTTAGAGAACAAAACCATGAGAATGTCCTAATGGGCGAGTGGAGGAAGGGGGGGTTGGTGGAGGTCTAAGACTGCCTTTAATGAAAGAAAGACACAAACTACTTAATTACTTGATTCAGTTCACCCCAGAGTCGAGTCGTTGGTTGGTGCATCTAAGGGTGGTGATACACTGGCAGACATGCTGTCTTGACCAGCTCTGAGATTGGTCAGCATGGGGCTATAGGATTTGGGTTGGCTTGGGTCTCATAGTGCCGGCCGGCTGGTCACTTGCACAGGCCCATACAACCAATTTATCAAACACGGCTCAATAACCCCACCGGAGTTTCATCAATGCCTTCACTAGCTTTTGATCAATAACCTTACTGGAGTTTCATCAATGCTCCCACTCCAGTCCAATCAATAACCTCATACTGGACTCTAATCAAATGGCTCTGCTAGAAGTTCACAGTGTGTGTGTGTGTGTGTGTGTGTGTGTGTGTGTGTGTGTGTGTGTGTGTGTGTGTGTGTGTGTGTCACTGGCCCCAGCTTTTGTTACTTTACTCTGCTTCCACCCTTGTCCCTTAGAGAGAGCTTGAGTCACTTCCCCATGTGAGCAAAATGCAAGATGTGAAACAATGATCCTCGTGATTAAAATGGAAGCTAGACAACAACAGCAATAATCTGGCCTTCCAAAACCAAATGAGTACGTTTGTTTTGTTCCAATTCTTGTCTGCCTAATGAAGACGTCTGCCACCGACGACAGCCAGTGAATGAAGAAAAATGGACGACTGCTGTTTTGTCTCGGGAATTAACGAAGAAAAAAAACAGAGTCCTCAGCATCCATCACTAATTGCTGTAAAAATTGAGCGTGCGCGACAGCCCTACAAATGCTTTCCCACCACCGTGCTTTGGCTTCGGCAAAATGGTGAGCCTTGCCTGCCTCATCTTGATGCGCATTATCCGGCTCCTATGCCGGTAGCATCCTAAGTGAGCCAGCGTGTGTCCTCCGCATGTTGAATCTAATTTCACATTTGTTAATCATGTTCAGACCCACTAACTAGAGAAGGGCTAGGAAGAGAACTGAGGAGTGTCTGGCTCTTCATTAGAACCCAAACAACACTTGTTATGGAGTGACAATAAAGGGAGGTGTGTGTGTGTGTGTGTGTGTGTGTGTGTGTGTGTGTGTGTGTGTGTGTGTGTGTGTGTGTGCGTCTGTGTGTGCGCGTCTGTGTGTGAGAGTGTGTGTGTATGAGTATGTGTGTGTGTGTGTGCATGTGTGTGTGCGTTTTGCCTTGCATGTCTACACCGACATCGAGCAGCATTTGGCTCTCTCCCTTTTCTAGCAAAAACAAAATGGCCAAATCTTCCACAATGTATTCAGTCCACACCTCTGAGTGAGCGGTAAGCAGGGCCCAATAAAAATCGGACGCGGCGCGGGCGACTGTGGGCGGTAGGCGATAAAGCTTCAAAAATAGAGGTGGCGGACAGCGCTGGCATTGAGCTCGCCGTGGAGCCCATAAATCCCGCTTTCACGATGGCCTCCCCGTTTTGGTGTGTTACTTCATAAATGATTCAGCTGCCGCGGGGCCCCGTGTCGCCGCACAGATGAGCGCGGACAGCCAGACGGGAGCCCCCGGTGGGAGAGAGCGCGCAGCTCGGGGCAGCATGGCGCGGGAAGAACTAGCCAAAACCCATCAGCGACGCACAACACCGTGTGTGTGTGTGTGTGTAAGTGTGTTTATGTGTGTGTGTGTGTGTGTGTGTGTGTGTGTGTGTGTGTGTGTGTGAGTGGAAGAACAAAGGGGAGTGGGAGCGGGAGATGGACTCCAGCAAACCAGAGACCACCTGCATGCTGGTGCCGTAGTACATGTAAGTACTCATTAGTGGAACTGAGCAGAAAGTGACTGCCACAGATCCTGTTAGAATGACAATGGCTCAGACCGCTAGCACAAAGGGAATGCTTAAGAGTGGCAGACTGTCATATGATGCTGCCAATTGTGAATACCGCTAAAACTGAATGGAAAGGTTTTTTTCTTTCTATCTTTTTTCTTCGCCTTTTAATCATAGGCTCAAAAAAAGATATTTTTTTAGTTTAGTTTTTTTCTTTTTTAAATGTCAGCTCTGAGAGCCCACGGAAACGTAGGGATGTCCAAATCCACTGAGAGAGAGAGTGAGAGAGCAAGAGAGAGACAGAGGGAGGGAAAGAGAGAGAAGTGAAAAGAAAGAAAGATCATTTTCAAGACCCGGTGATGGAGCACAGTCTCTCGGGATCTGACAGGAATGTTGGGTTCGTGACTGGATTTCTACACAGCTTCTCCTTCCCCCTTGGGAGTTTAGAGGAGCAATCCAATTACCTCTAAATCAGTCTGCCCAGCCCCCTCTCTGTAGCCCACATAATCGTTAGACCTGCTGAGTCACATTAAGCTTTACCTCAGTACTCTCTACACATTAGCCTCCTCACGTCTGTTAGCTTGTGTAGCTAACCTTAATCCTGATGTTTAATGAGTCCAGCCATTTTTTTCTGCTTGATGGCCCTGGTGTCTAATAACAGAATTGCTTTAGCACTTTAAAAGCAATAATTCTGTGGTTTGTGTAAGTGAATCCCTTGGAGACAAAATTTGCAAGATACTCTAGATAGATTATAAGATTATAAAAAAAAACTCTTATAAGAAGAAGAAAGTCTAATGCTTTTCAGAATAGGTAATGAATGTGACTTATATTTAAGCTTAGCAGTAGAGAGTCTGCTTAAGTGATTTCTTTTTTTTTCTTTTTTCAAGTCATGACTGTGTCTAATGCCTCCATATGTAAGGCAAGCTACAGCAGCAGTTTTAAGTGACTGATGTCTCCGTCATGAACATGAACATCTGTGAGAGAGCCACAGGTATCCACTAGTTGTTCCTCTAGAAAACTCCCCACAAAAACCCATCCAACGGATTAGCCGCATGCAGAAACAGGCAGACACTGGGTGATCGATGGCTCCCAATCTGTGGCGAGCCAAGCACTGCCTCTGCTCTCTCTCTCTGCTTCAAAATGACCTAGCCACAACGCGCAGAGCAGAGCAGAGCAGCGGAGAGATGAAGTCCTCTGGCTAAACAAGGCTAAATCAACAGAGCATACGTGTCATTGCTCAACAGGCAGAACATCCGTCTATCCAAGCCCAGTCTGAGGGGCTCATCCACACCTATCTGGTCGCAGCCATTGACATTTTCTGCTGTAATTAATGCGCCGATTGACTGCAGCTTCGAGATAGATCCCTCATTCCGGGGTTAAGTCTTAGTGAGCCTGAAATCAATGGCCAATTTGAAATGCGGAGAATCTTGTCTAACATGGGGGGTTATTCGCAGCAGATATTCTCTCTCTACCACCTATTTGGAGAACAATGCTGGGCAGCCGGGTGGGTTTCTGCTTCGCACGCCATCTGATGTGGGAGAGCAAATAAAACAAGTAACGACCACCGCTGAGAAAATAGGCCTGCAAGGATGGCAACAAAATTGCATTTTGGGAAAGCAGGCAGTGGTGTAAAAGTCAGACGCCCTCCCCTCAGCACATCAAAGGGCCAATTGAGATTTGTGTGTGTGTGTGTGTGTGTGTGTGTGTGTGTGTGTGTGTGTGTGTGTGTGTGTGTGTGTGTGTGTGTGTGTGTGTTTTCTAGTCCATGTTCTTCGTTTGCAATTCATCCCCTGACAAAAGCTTGTAATTCCTTGTACATTCTAAATGACAAATGAAAATGAACAAGAAAAATCTTGAGGAAAATATATTGCTGCACAAGGGATAGCCTTTTCCTCAGTACACACAGGATAATAATATTATTGGATGCCCAGTGTAACAAATCTCATTTTATGCATTTTACAGAGCAATTTCATAGGAGAAGGACATTGTGTCAGTATCTTTATTTGGAAATAAATAGGGAAGAATGCAGAAAATGTCTTATAGCAAATGTCTTATATATGGTTCATAATATTACCATATATTTGCAGTGTCTATGCCTACTCCTCAGGGTGGATAAAGTCACAGAGCTCAATAGGGTGAGGCACCGAATATGTGTGTGTGTGTGTGTGTGTGTGTGTGTGTGTGTGTGTGTGTGTGTGTGTGTGTGTGTGTGTGTGTGTGTGTGTGTGCATGAGTGTATGTTGTTATGGGGGGGCAGGTTACACAGGGGATACAAAGTCTGTGAAGGCTTCTTTAAGGTGTGGAGGTTTGAGGGCTGGCCAGCCTACACATGCCAGGCAGTTCATGCAAAAAGACCCAGTCTGGTTGACTACTGATACTCTGAGCCCATCGACGTCCAGGAGGCAGAATTTATGAGCCAAGGCCAGACCCAAGTGTCACCCAGGGAGAGATTCACTCCTCCACAAGGCCTTGAATATATTCCCAAAGCAAGTGCTAGCAACAGCCAAGGCAAAAACAAACAAATAAGCTGCAGGTAAAAAAAACAATGAGTTTAGAAAAACTAGGGAAAAAGAAACACTTTTATGGAAAGCTGCCTCATGGTTTGATTCTTCTCCCGAAGATTAGTGTCAGAATGTGAGTGATATTATCCTTATCAAGGATGCACAGCGCAGAAACAAAAAACAAAAACAACAGCAAAAAAATCTACCAAAAAAATTAAATATTTATTGATAAATAATAACTCCTGACCATGAATAACAAATGTGAGCAAACATTTATGTCAGCTTTTACTAACTGTGTAAAG
>JAODXP020000017.1:32545413-32565413 GCA_027497455.2 Sardinella longiceps | reverse complement strand
CCTTGGTCATCGCTTACACACACGCAAAAGTTTTTGCCCACATTTCTCCCCGTCGCACTGGCGTCTGCCATGAGGTGTATTTCATACTCCATCCAGGTGGAACTTATTTGCATAACGCGTGCCGATTGGTTGAAAGGTGCGGAGACCAGACCAGAGCTCCACGTGTAGAACGCGTTAAGGCTTGCTGCATGAGCAAATTTCAGGGAGCTAAAATTTGATTATTTTATATTATTTTAACAGTCAGCATTGGCTTCCTTTTTGCTATTCAGGTCTGATAGCACTTGGTTACCACAAACAACAAGGCTAACGATTGATTTCCTATATAATGCAGTTTTAACAGAAGAAAAAGTGATTAGTTTGCAATCAGTATTGGAAGTATTAAGTGTGAAAAACCCACCATTATTATGTTACTGTATGTTATTGTTGGCATGTCATGCATTACTGAGCCTTCCATGGCAGTATTGTGTGGCAAGCCTACATCAGAACGGTGTCAATACATACCGGTATACATACTAAAAAGCGTGTGTGTGTGTGTGTGTGTGTGTGTGTGTGTGTGTGTGGCTTATTGTGTCCCCTATATTCACTCTGATCAAATCCTCATTGTCACTGTGGCTGAGAGAAGAAAGTGAGTTGCCTGTCAAATCCCGTTCCCATCTTTGTGATCTCATTCTTTTGATATCTTTTGTGGCTTGGTGACACACACACACACACACACACACACACACACAGTCACACAAGCATGCACAAACACACACACACACACAGACACACACGCACGCACGCACACACTTAAAGCAAGGTCACCGATATGGAGGTCTGAAAGTGTAGGGGAAGGGACGAAAGAATGCCTGCCCCCCATCCTTCTCTCATACCTCTTGTTAAAAACCATGCATATGCTTACAAAATTCTGCACTTCCTCAATCCCTTTTACAGTAATCACATCATTAGTGGAGCTGCCAGAAGAGCAAGAAGACAGAAATCCTCTCCACTTCTCTTTGCCCTTTACAAGACTAGATTATTATCATGCGGAGCCCCCCCCAGTGTAAAGCATAGGGGACTTTGGGAGCTACACTATGGCTGAGGCAGGAGTCTCGCACACAGACATCCTGAGAGCACACAGGTAGCACGACACAGTTTGCAGGCTGGGAGTGTGCCATTCTAATACGGGTACCTTTCTAAAGTGTCTGCCTACAGGGAGTGGATTTGAATAAAACCAATCACTACGCATCAGCTTGCATTTCACTCTAAGCAGAAAGAAAAGTAAATACAGTATTTCACTCTGTTTGCATGGAGATTTATTGAGCACAAGGCGAAAATGTGAAGGAGGGTATTTTTTGTGCATGATGTAATTAAAATATCCTTTCTTTTAATTAAAATTGTTTCAAGTAAACATTGACCTTGGGAAGAATGCTGTTGAGATAATTTTATTGCCTGCATCTTTGTTGAGTTTATTTAGATATTTACTTTAGGCTGGTCTTATTATATTTGCTTAACCCCAAAGCCTGTTTCCATATTTTCAAAGGAGAAAAAAACAGAGGATGTGAGAGAGAGAAATAGAGTGTGTGTGTGTGTGTGTGTGTGTGTGTGTGTGTGTGTGTGTGTGTGTGTGAGAGAGAGAGAGAGAGAGAGAGAGAGAGAGAGAGAGAGAGAGAGAGAGAGAGAGAGAGAGAGAGAGAGAGAGAGAGAGAGAGAGAGAGGAACCAAGGCACTGTCCTTTTGTTAAAAAAGTAATGTTCCTTTTTTAATGGCTCCCTCATGATAGAAAATGTGTAGACTTAAAGGGCTTGTAAGAAAAATATAGGCCTACTTAATGATAACAATAATTAAAAAAATAAAATATACTGAATCTTTGGGTACTTATTATGGGGGATATAATGAACGCACAATTATGTTCCATATGGGTTTGTTAGAGTTGGTAGATCCGGTGGTGGTGGTGGTGGGGGGGGGATTTGTTTGTTTATATGCTATTCCGGCATCCATGGAGCCTTTTTGAGTTGGTGTGTACATAGTGAGTGATATGGGTCCTGTTTCAGCGCATTCAAGTTCACTGCTGTTGCTCTCCATTGAATGATGTGTGGGTCAAAATGGCCGAATGTTGTTGTTTGGTAAGGCCCTGGCAGCTATTGTCTTCAACTTTATATGGCTTAGCCTTGTCTATGAGAAGTTAAAAAGTGCCACAGGTGTGATTATTTACGTATTGCAGAGGCATATAGACAAGGTTCCTGAAGCACTGACAAAATATCAAGCCAGACTTCTGCTGGCTTTGCCAGGAAGAAAGCTCTATTCTTTGACAAGTTAAATATGTGCAGCTGAGAAGTGTTCTTCAGAGTGTGAACTGAAGCTGTGAACCGAGGACTGAACTGAAGACTTTTAAAACTTGCTGTCTGAACATGTTGTGCTTTACTTGGAAAAGCAGAGGGCTGATGTCCCTATTGAGAACGAGACATGCAGTAGGTGTGCAGTAGCCGCGTCTGACGTTTGTTTGGCCACCATACTGCATGACAAGCTTACACCTTTGGCATTGAAAATACACACAGTAGAAAATGGTGGTTTGTTATAGACCAATTTACCATGACGTCACACGCTCTTCCGGGTGGCAAAAGGCATAAGTTGTCAACGAAACACTAGTCAAAAGCATGCATCCTATTTCACCAAATATGCATTTTCTGGTTACAAAACCTGGATCTTTCATATTCAACAGTCATTTCTATCGCATTTATCGTATCCTTTTTACAAAACAAAAATGCCGAACTTATTAATTTGTGAACAACTTTACCGGCAGATCCCTTCCTAATAACCTGGCCGTATGGCAAGCATGGTAGAGCGGCGCCGGTCTGTTTGCTACCTCGGTAGTAACGTTACTTGGGTGTCAACGGGTATGGAGTATGGATATATCACAACGGGTGTATTTTCTGGTCACAAAACCTACGCGTTCAGAATGAACGATCATCAATTCTTCTCTCTTTTAACAAAATAAAGTCATAAACCCCAGACTTATTGATTTCAGGCAAGTATTCCCTGCTTGATCTGTTAAGCTAATCTAGCATTGCAGCTAGCAAGCTAAACCAGCACTGACGTCCTTGTTTATAACGGTTAGCCTAATTAGGTTTGCTAAGTGGGTAACAGGTGTAGAGATCGTATTAACACAACAAGTTTATTTTCTGGTTATAAAACCTATGTCTTTAGATTTAACAGTGAATAGTTATTATCTCGTTTTGCAAAATATTAATTCATAAAGGCGAATTTATTAATGTAAGACCGGTTTTCCCCGTTGAATGTATTCACGTCAATGGGGTACCAGTTGCTTTCTGCCACCCGGAAGTATCTCACCACCCATTGTTTACAAACATTCTGAAAAGGCCTATTGGCCTCATTTTCAAAACACAGAGCAAATTAACTTTGGAAAATGAGTTAGTTGCCACAAGCCATTTCTCCTCTACACTGCTGATGCCAAAAAAAAAATGATGTTCGTGGCGAAGTGAAGATGGTCGGGATGACCACAACTTTAACAATTTTGTATGGGATTCTAACGTAAAGGCCTACCTGCCTGGGGCCTAATAAAGTATCCGTATACAGTCAGTAGTCTGATGCATAGATTGAACATGGTTTACACAGAACAGCATGAGTACTGAATGTTGTCTGAGTAACTAGATGATATAGAAAAAGGAAAGAAAGAAAGAATATATAAAAGGCTGGCCCAGTCCAGTGGAAGTGCTCAGCATCATACAAGCTCTGAGTCAAAAGAGGGATTGCAAAAGCAGGCAGAACAGACCCCCAGTTTGAACCTGTCCCAAAGGGTCATGGCAGTTGATCTCTGAGCAAGCCTATCCTTCTGGTCCTGGTCACATGCAATCTGTTTGGGTTTGGATATGTCTGTGGTACAGTGTGAATCAAAGAGTAGAACACAAAAGTGGAGATAGGCTGTGAGTAGGAGGACACAATAGATGTGTTTGACCACGACAAGGTCATAGACTCTCAGTGCAAACCTGTTTTATCAGCTACATGATACGTTATGTGTTCGCAGCTTAAACAAACAAACAAATAAATAAATAAATAAATAAATAAATAAATAAATAAATAAAAACATGTGGGCCTATGCACATTGCTCATTTATGAACTAGTCCATCCAGATATACTACAGGTATTATCAACATCTGTGTTGGATTGGGCTGGATAAGACACTCAAATCAGGTGGCATATAAAAAGACAAATAAATACTGAATATCATTTGATCAGTAATGGTAGTTTTAGTGCAATATCTATTGTAGATATTTGGAGCTTTTTAATTTGCACAGAGAGATCTCAGTTTCAGATATTGGAATAACTCTCTGTGTAAATCAACAAGGGACAATATTCAGGCAGACTATGTACACTCTTTTTACTTTGTCTCTCAAAACCTGATACCAAAAGAACATGCAGAATATTATCTCTGTGTGAATTGTGTTTCAACACTGATGTTCAAACTTTTTTAAAAATAGCATGAATGCACTCTTGCCAAGGCACATGCATCCATTTTCAACTTTGCTGTCGGACAGGGCAAGGTATAGGGACCATCTTCTGCCATGTCTATAAAATGCACTGCATAAACTGTTCAGTCAGGTAATGAGAACATTCCAGTAGCCTCATTATAAAAGAAGAGTCCAGACTCACTCCTCAGTCTAATGATCTCTTGCTGCTTATATGTATAATGGGATCTTGGATAACGCCTCATAACGCACCATTTATTCAGAAGAGTAAAGATGCTTTGGTCCCCTTATTTCCCTAATTGCTGCTTAGGTGTTAACCGGCCTTAGAGCATACTGGCTCTTTCGGATATCTCTGGGCTTATGCACTGCAAACATATCCTCCTTTGAGGTGTACTCCCTACAAATAAGAGCCAGAAGCTCTAGTGCTGAGAAATGTTGTCATAGTCATCAAAGCTAATGCTCTTGTGTAAAGTGACTGAGTAGAACAACTTAATCATGAAATGGATCATCGTTTTCTGTGGACTGTTGGCTCATGAACTGAGACAGCATTTTGACAGATCAAACACTGAAACAACCAATAAAACTCATCTGTGGCATCAGTTAAAAATATTTCACTCACAGGCAAACCACACAACTTCATCTGAATAATAATTAGGAGTATTCCGTTCGGTAAGTTTAAGGCTGGAGCCACTGCTTAGGAATAAACTACAATAAGAGCCTACCCAAACAATTCCAAACAATAGCATTGTCTTGCATGGTTGAGTACACAGGAAACCACTTCCAGACCACAGCGGACAACATTGGTGAGAAGTAAAAATGTTGCCTTGGTATTCTAATTCAGTCCTGTATATAAAAATGTCAGCCATAGCATTGGGAGAAACTGGTTGTGTGTGTGTGTGTGTGTGTGTGTGTGTGTGTGTGTGTGTGTGTGTGTGTGTGTGTGTGTGTGTGTGTGTGTGTGTGTGTGTGTGTGTGTGTGTGTGTGTGTGCGTGCGTACGTGCGTGCGTGTGTGTGTTTGTATGGTGGTCTGTGTGTGGGTCTGCATTTGAGACAGAAAAGCTGAGATGTGCTAGTAATGGCAAAGTGATGGATGTGTTGTGTCAATCGTTGTGTCATTATGGGGGCCTCACTGCATTATTGCATTCCTGAGAAGGAGGGAGACGTCTGGAGGACACAGGAGATAGAGAGTAAAAGCGAAGGGCCGAGAGTGATGGAGAATGAAGAAAGATAGAGTGAGTGATAGACAGAGAGAGAGAGGTAGACAGAAAAAGAGAGAGAGATGGAGAGATAGAGAGGTAGACAGATATAGAGGTAAATACAAGAGCTGGTCCTGAGAGTCCAGGTCTTGAGGTTGATAACTGACACATGGCCTTTACGTGGGCGGGCTCTTGACAGTCAGACAAACACTGCTTTCACAGACAGTGGCACCAGAGGAGGTGTGTGTGTGTGTAGGGGGGAGGGGGTGAATGTGGGGGTTCATATCATCCGCTGATAAGGGATTGATATTACGGTGATGCCTCATGAGAGTGTGTGTGTGTGTGTGTGTGTGTGTGTGTGTGTGTGTGTGTGTGTGTGTGTGTGTGTGTGTGTGTGTGTGTGTGTGTGTGTTTCTGATGGATGGTCTATGTTTCTTAAGTTTTAAATGATTACGTGATTACATCATCAATGTAAAATGATGTAATTCCTGAATACATATCAACTAACTAGTCGATCAGTTTCACTTTCCTGTAATAGAAAGCTTTGGAGTCACAAGCACCATCAGGTTCTTCTGATTTAAGAAACGCATTTGCCATCCACTCACAAAAGAGTGCAACATGCTCCAATTGGTCATGCGCCAGTCACGACAGGGAAGACCGAGGAAGACAACTATGAGAAATGAGCAGTCTAATTATCCATCACAGCTGAAGTTATCAGCACAAATATCAAATTAAAAATGCCATGATCTTTGCTGCCTTGCCAGAAGGTAGAAGTGAGAGAAATGTGCAGAGTTAAACTATTATTTCTTTTCCAGCAGGAATGGGCATGTACTGTCGAAACTAGCCTGCAGAGAACCATTCACACAGGCAAATTGAGGATGTGATGATGAAATTAGGACCTGTTCTGTATATCACGGATTCATACAATCCCTAAAATTGCAAATCTTGATCCAGAGTTGAGACATAATTCAGACCACTTAGGAGATATCTCACATACATTTTTGTCACAAAGGTATATTTTTAAGCAGATAGCTAAACAGCTAAGCTAAATCGGGGATGTGTGCTGGATGTTCAATGTATTTTAGGCTATCCATCTAAGATATATCATTCAGTCCATGATCCACTATTTCAATTTCAGAATACATTGCTTTTAAACCATGAATAAAATTATGTATACTTATACCAAAGATCATGGAATAGTGAATCCTCTCTGCTTATACTGTATAAATCAAGTAGTGGACCATAGTATTCATAAGACCAATTGAGGAGTCATAACATGTTTATAGAATGTTTATAGCACATTATTGGATGATCATCTGTAGCTGGCGTATGCTCACCTCAAGAGCTCTGGCTCTTTTCAGCAGGAGACTTTCGATGTTCCGGGCTGCACTGGCCACCAGCTGTGCGGCGTTGTTGGACTCCACTGTGTATTGGTTGCGATGGGCCAGAAAAATCTGCAAGAGAAAGAAAGGAAAGTTGAGCTTTACAATATGCATTGAGAGTGGCAGTCAATATTAAAATAAAAACATCTAAAATCTTGTTTCAACTGTTGCTTCCATTCTGTCTAACATCTGTTGCAACTGTTGCATCCATTCTTCTATTTCAAATGAGAAGCATTGGTTCTGGAGGTAACATTAGCACAGGATGTTGTTGTGGCTGAACAAGAAGAGGACACCTTGCAAACACTGAAATCTAATAGACTGCATTAGGCGGTCAGTGTGTCAGGGTCATTCAAGAACAAATGTGATTACTTCATTATGTTAATACAGAGATAGAGAGGGTGAAAGAGAGAGAGAGACAGAGAGGAGAGAGAGAGAGAGAGAGAGAGAGAGAGAGAGAGAGAGAGAGAGAGAGAGAGAGAGAGAGAGAGAGGTTTTATGAGGGCAGATGCTATCTGCCAAGGCAAAGCCAACGGACTGCAATGTATCTTCATAAGGAAAATGGGATTCTTCCTTCCACTCCTCTCCACCACTCCTGTCTTTCTGGCTTAAAAATAGCCGTGGCGGAGAGACGTTGTAATAAAAGCTAGAGGGGAAATAGGGTGTGATAGATTTCTCTGTTTGCCTATTATCACCAGCGGCTGGATTGTCTCCACTATTCACTGTCGTTTTTCACTATCCGCTGGCATTTCCGAGGACCATGAGAAGGTCTGTGTGTGTGTGTGTGTGTGTGTGTGTGTGTGTGTGTGTGTGTGTGTGTGTGTGTGTGTGTGTGTGTGTGTGTGTGTGTGTGTGTGTGTGTGTGTGTGTGTGTGTGTTGTGTGTGTGTTTGTGTGTGTGTATGTGTGTGTGTGTGTGTGTGTGTGTGTGTGTGTGTGTGTGTGAGAGCTGTGACCTCTGACCTGAGCGAGACTCTTCCCTCCGCTGGCAGTGTCAGCCAGAGACACCAGGTCCTGCTGCATCTGGTCCACCCATTCCTTTATCCTGCAGAGGTGGACAGAGAGGAGGACCCTTAGATGGCATGTGGCCACACAGATACAGTACATACACAGACAGGGAGATAGCTGGACAGACAAACACATAAAAACTGAACTGAAGCTCAAGAAAGGTTCAGAATAATTGTGCAGAGTAGATTTGTCCATGAGACAATAAATAATAAAACAATAAAAAATAAATCCTGGTTTACTTTTCCCACACTTTCTTAAAGGCGTTATTGCTTCGATTCTCACAACGCAGGGTTCCTTTTCATGATCTCTTTACAATTAGTGACAGTTCTGTTCAGACACAGATCAAGCTGAATAAAGATCATTTCAACAGTGCATTAAACGCCGTCATGGAGGACATAATACTGTGTGCAAAAACAGTATTACTAACACCAATGTGATTATAAAGTTATCCACCTGGGTACACACATGGCCACACATAAATGATGTTTCATCTGTCATCTTTGTCTTATAGCCGATCTTAACAAGCATCGGCAAAATAAATGCCCTCTTGTCACCATAACAAATATAGTAACAAATGGAACCATCAATGGAACAAAAAGTATAGGCTATGAAAAGAAATGTAGGCCTTTTCCACATGACAGTATTACACATAATCTCTCCGCCCCCAAAAGGGAATGGGCTTCAGTAGCTATGCCTTTAACTACAAGGGAAAATACATAGGTGACAGCCTAAGTGTAATGCGACTATGCTGAAAAGAAATAGCCTGCATATCCTATGAAATATACCCTGAATAATAATTACCTTTAGGACTCTGACTGAATGCAGCGGAAACTTTGTATTGTAAAACTTTTTTTTTCTCTCTCTCTCTCTCTCTGCTCCAAAGACCAGCTGGTGGTCACACTGCTCTATAGCTTGTTCACTGCAGGGCCTGGTGACTTCTAACAATGTTCCACCCGAGAGGGTGAGATCAGAAACACACACACGCACACACACACATGCACACGCACGCACACACACACACACACACACACACACACACACACACACACACACACACACACACACTTGACGGTTCAGAGTGTGGTGACACCCTGCGGTGCGCGGTGATGAATTGGTGGTGATGGACCAAATGGCTACTCTCCACATCAAAGTCTTTGGGAGCCAAAAGTTCAACTTCTCCATTCAGGAGCTCAGATTGAATCTGGTCTCTCAGTGGAGGGCATGACATTAACAAAACACACACACACATACCAACATAACACAAAAACAACCAAACAGGCACACACACACACACACACACACACACACACACATAAGTACACAAGAATGAATACACACAAAACATTCTAACATGAATGCGATCCTTAATACACACATTCATTCATATGACAGTCAAACACACGGTCACACAAAAAACACTTTCACAAAAGACACAAAAAACATTCTTGTTTCACAAACAGGAATTCAAGTAACCTCATTCCATTTCTTCTGGTCTGCTAGTCTTGTTTAGTGTTTAAAGCACACCGTCGTTCTCCGTTCACCCTCTGCTTCTCTTCTAACCTTATGCCCCTCGCTGTAGTTAAAAATGCATTACAGACAACCCGCTCTGCGTTAGCGGGCCCCGCATCCGTAATTACTTTTTGTTTTCTTCCTGTTCTCTTCTCTGCACTGAAATCCTGCCTCTCCGACTGCCACCTTGACATCCGTTTCCTCGAAAGCGTGCAATCTACTTTCTCCCTGACTGCTGATAGATTTTCTTGTAGGTCCTTGATGACTTAGATTCACACGATAATAACATCACAATTTCCCAGCATCATGGACACAGTTTGTCAATAATTTGGCTGATGTGACTTTGTGGGCATTAGCTGAGGGAAGTAATTTGGCCATGAACATATAAAATAACTCCAGATTAGATGTGTGATGTTTGTGTGACATTAATTATCTGAAAAAAAATAGGTCTTGTGTCCTACAAATCTCATTACTTTACACCGTTTTATCTGTGTGTGTGTGTGTGTGTGTGTGTGTGTGTGTGTGTGTGTGTGTGTGTGTGTGTGTGTGTGTGTGTGTGTGTGTGTGAGTGTGAGTGTGTGAGTGTGTGTGTGTGTGTGTGTGTGTGTGTGTGTGTGTGTGTGTGTGTGTGTGTGTGTGTGTGTGTGTGTGTGTGTGTGTGTGTGTGTGCGCGCCTTGCTGCAAGCAGTCTGTCTTGTCTTGCTGCCATGTGAGAGCTCATTTGCTGGGCGACATGCTCCAGACAACCTGCAGTATCAAACCACACTCTCATTAGCCTCCATCCTGTGTTCTTGTGAGTCAGACAAGGCTAAGCCAGGTAAGACCACATGGATCTGGGAGAGACTGAAATATGACTGCGGTTTGCACAGCCCTCAAAGTCTTCAGCCTCCATTTTCCCTCCACCTCCACGCCTCTCTCTCTCTCTCTCTCTCTCTCTCTCTCTCTCTGCATTTTCCCTCCACCTCCTATCCTCTCTCTCTCTCTCTCTCTCTCTCTCTCTCTCTCTCTCTCTCTCTCTCTCTCTCCATTTCCTCTCTCTCTCTCTCTCTCTCTCTCTCTCTCTCTCTCTCTCTCTCTCTCTCTCTCTCTCGTTCTCTCTCTCTGTCTGCTTCTGTGTCTTTCCTCTCTCCCTTTTCACTTCTATCTGATTACATCCAATGCAATTCTTCACACTGTGTTAAAAAGGCGAAAAACAGCACACAAGCAATGCTTTCTTTTTGGATATGAAGTAAGATAGATATAGAACACAAGCAGCAGACAGAGGGACATAAACACACACACACACACACACACACACACACACACACACACACACACACACACAGGAACAGAAAGTGGTGGAATAGCTTCAGGGTTGGATCACACCCTGCAGTGATAACTCCATCAGACTTTGGGTGGGAGATCCATTACCATGCAAACTCTCTGGCAGTGATAAGATGAATTCTCTCCAGCATGTCAGCTTTCACTGGCTGAACCTGTGTGTGTGTGTGTGTGTGTGTGTGTGTGTGTGTGTGTGTGTGTGTGTGTGTGTGTGTGTGTGTGTGTGTGTGTGTGTGTGTGTCTGTGACTGTGTGGGCAGCATACCTCTCCAAGGCTTGGCTGATTATCAGCACACACAGACACATGCATCCTATATTTGTCATTATGTCATCTGTGATGGCTGAGACAAATTCAAGCCAACTGGAGCCTTGCCATCAGACGAGAGCAAGAGAGAGCCAGCTGCTACTTTCAGTCGAGTCACAATTTTAATCTGTAAACACACATTTAAGAAACTCATCCCTAATTTAACTTTCAATTTTGATTAGAAAGTTAATTTATCTTGGTTTTCACAAATATCTAAAGACCACAAATTCTGTGGAAAAAAGATAATTTGAAACAAAACACATGTTAAGCCTAGTGATGGTCCATTTTTGATTGATTACCTAGCTCAGGTAAATGAAACAAATGAAGGCAGGTCTGTAGAACCAGATTAAAGTTCATTATTTCTGATTCTAACATATGATCACTTGAGCCACATTAAAAATTAATTAGTGGTCTAGTATTGTGTTGAACACAGAACACTTTTATATTTCACTTTCAGAGTATTATTTTAGCACAAAATTATACACCCTAGCCTCCCTTCTCTTACCATTCACCTTCTCACCCTATCAACTATGCCCCAATATATTATATTCAAATGGCATAACGGCATTGGGACCCCATTTGTCACATAGAAGTAACACATACACCCATCATTCAGCCTGAATTTTCTTGTTTTTAACAGGGGTTTCCTAAAGTAGACACTATAAACATCTGTATTGTGGAAGAAGCTCAATTCAGTGTTTTTTTGTTTGTTTTTTTAGATTGACAATCTTAATGATTGTGGCTAAGAGGGGGTTGCCGCTAGGCTATCAGGCACACACACACACATGAGGGAGACTTAAGCGCTCAGTCACGTCGGAGGAGGCAGCCCAGACACCCAGACGGACATGATGGGCAGAACAGAGGGGCTCCAAGGTCTGCTCCCATTCCAGGCCGCATTCATCACTACTGGCACAGCGCAAACCACACACATACACCAAGTTCAGCACACACTCACATACCTGGGGCACAAGTGTTTGTGCTCTCTCTCTCTCTCTCTCTCTCTCTCTCTCTCTCTCTCTCTCTCTCTCTCTCTCTCTCTCTCTCTCTCAGTGTGTGTGAGTATGTACAAGGAAAGGAAAGAGAGCCAGGATAGATTTCTGTCTTGATGCACTGCATCTGCATGGAGTTTATAAGATTTGATACAGCCATCTTGCCACTACTTCCGCAATATCACCTCAGGAACTGATGACGTTCTATTATTTAGAACAACTGTTTGTAGATCAAGCATTTATCAATGAGCCTCAATGATTACTGCCAGCTGGTAGCAAGGGCTTTTTGGCTGAGCATCTCTGCTCTATCGGCCAGTGGGATCTGATCAAGACTCAGTTTTATCCCCGGACATCCAGCCCATCTGACGTTCTTATGTGGGAGTTATAGTTATCGTCCAAGAGATCAGTGTTACTATTTGTCCGGTCCAGAATCCAATTAAACAGTGACTAATTTGATGATGAGTTTTGGGGGAAATAGCCCATTGCTATAATTGGATGCCACACCCTAGATGGTTTTGTTCTTTCATTTTTTTTTTGCTTTCATTTGGTTATTTCTGAAAGGAAAAGACATCTGACAAATGTTCTTTGTCAGTAAGCGCATTTTTGTAAGAAGAGGAAAACTGCATGTATTCATGTGTGTGTGTGTGTGTGTGTGTGTGTGTGTGTGGTTGTGTTTGTGTGTGTTAGTCTGTGTTAGAGAGAGCATTTTAAGAAGAATGTAAACAAAATTATAAACAAAAATGCACACGAAAACTCAATAAAGAGTCAGGGTTTCCAAACTGCAGGTTGGAATTGATAGCCTGTGCTACTGAGCCCTGTGTTTGATAAGCCTACAAAGGTTTCATTTTCATAGTCATTATGGGCCACAAATAAATGTATGCAAGATGTCTATCAGGGCAGGTAATTTGTTTCCCCGGGAATTAAGGTCAGTGACAAGTGAGAGATCCCTCTCTTGTTGCTGTGGGCCATCACACAAGGCCACCCCCGAAACACACACATACACACACACACACACACACACACACACAAACTCCCTACCTCATCCTCAGCAGAACATGCCAATGTCCCTTGACAACACAGAGGCCCAGAGACTGCTGGTGCTAAGGTGCTTATTAGTTCTCTGCCTGACTTTGTCTCCCTGGCTTGTGTTCCCCGCGACCTGTCACCATGCTTGAGGGCTTCTAGTGTTACACCAAAGTGTTCCCATGGAAACCCCACCGAGAGCTTGCTTAGGTAAACACAGATGAGATAATAATAATGTGTGTGCGTGTTTGTTTATGTGTGTGTGTGTGTGTGTGTGTGTGTGTGTGTGTGTGTGTGTGTGTGAGTATATAGTACAGAAATAAATCAGTGTTTTCTGAATGCACTTGTAGATGTGTAGAAACAGGCCTCGGTGAGGAAGATCAGTGAGGTCCCCTTGTCTCTCTGACCACGCTGTCCGCTTATCTCCCACATTTCCGGTCAGGATATCAATCAGCCTTCAGGGTCACTCATGGTCAATCTCTTGATTATCTCTGACCACTGTCATTGTGTCTTGTCTGTCTATCTATCTGTCTGTCTGTCTGGCCAGGTCTATCTCAGGTCCTTTCGTATTCACTCGGCCCCTTTGCTTGTCAGCATGTCTGCTTCTCTACCTGTTGACTGTCCAGCCTTCTGTGCCGTCGCTGTGTGTCTGTCATCTGGTCAAAAGTGTGTGCGTGCGTGTGTGTTTGGGTGTGTGTGCATGAGTGAAAGTGCATGCGTGTGTCTCTCTCTCTCTGTGTGTGTGTGTGTGTCTCTCTGTGTGTGTGTGTGTGTGTGTGTGTGTGTGCATGTGTGTTTGTGTGTGTGACAGGGAGAATGAGGGAGTAAAATAGTGTGTGTGTGTGTGTGTGTGTGTGTGTGTGTGTGTGTGTGTGTGAGAGAGAGAGAGAGAGAGAGAGAGAGAGAGAAAGAGAGAATAAAAAGAGAGTGAGTGTGTGCGCGTATGTAAGTGTAAGTGAGAGAAGGGGAGAGAGAGTGTTCCTGTGTGTGTGTGTGCGCGTGCGCGTGCGAGTGTTCCTGTGTGTTGTCAGCTGCTGTTTCACTGACTACATCTCTATTTGATGATCCATCTGTCCCTCTGACGGTGTCTCTGCTTGATTGTCTGCACGCGTGCGTGTGCCAGTATGTCTCCTGGCCGGTGCCTACCGTACCACCACGCCTGTGTCTGTCTGTCTGCCTGAGAATGCCCAAGCCGCTGTGTCGCTCACAATCCCCCAAACTCCCTAGGTGGAATCTATTACCCGTTTTTTCCCAGGCAACTGGGTCAGATCTCGTCCTACTTGTGCCAGCAAGAGGAAAGAAAGAGAGAGAAAGACTAAGAGAGAGAGAGAGAGGGGGGGGGGGGGGGAGTAGATTCCCTGGCAGTCTTCCTCTGTGGAGGAAATAATTACCTTCTCGGACCAGGAGTCCCTGCAGAGAGGCACGCTTTAACTATGGTCTAATAATAGATCACTGTAAAAGCAAGACGCCACTCGGAGAGGAACTACCTCAAGGCATCAATAAAAATGCACTCCTCTCCAAGCACACACAACGCAACAGGAGATAACGCTTTGTGATACGCTGTGCACCTCACAAGAGACGCTTCTCATATGACCACACATTATTTTTATCGAGCCCACTTGGATTGGTTTGTTATTGCATGGTGTTGCGTTGTTTTGTTGTTACTATAACTACTAACGGCACTTACACAGTGGTATTAGTTTGGCTAATAGCTGTTGTTGATGGTGAGGAAAAAAACTAAACTTTTGATTAAACAACTTTTCCCAAAATATCTTGTTGTTTTGGGCAAATTGTTTCAACATGCAGTGTCAAGTTTATTACAAACAACTGCCAGGCAACTGCACACCCTCTTCCTCATAATTGGTCAGTAGAGGAAACGGAAAAAAAAACACTCCAGTATCCTGGTCTGAATCATCCTGAATGACTGAAATATGCCAAACCATTTCTTCTATGAAAAAATAAAAAAAAAACTAGAAAAGCACTCAGAGAGCACAGACCTCAGCCAAGGCAATATGGGCACCGATGCAATATAAATTCGCAATTTTAATTCCAGATGGTGTCATGGATCACCAATTACCACACAAATTTAATCATCTGTTACTTCTCCCAATACAGACATTATCTGAAAATTGCATCTATATCGGTGCAGTACTTTTTGAGTTATTTTGTAGTCAGACAGACAGACAGACAGACAGACGCCAGCGAAAACATAACCTTCTTGGTGGAGGTAACAAAGCCGGTTGGACAAGTGCTTTAGATAGGCTATACTGTCTGAGCAGTCATACACATGTACAGTACACAACTGCACTACCCTCTACCCCATACCTATCCTTTTAAAAGACTATTATTAATAGCAATAACTGTAAGAGTAGCACAAATAGGAGCAAGCTACTTAGTCATAGTACTGACATTCCAAACGGAACATCTCATTTATATATGATTGGCCAGCAGGTTAGTGAAATATCTCATCTGAAGAGCTAGTCTTTGTTCAACATCTTGGAGATGCACTCCAGAGCCTTGCATTACTGTGCTCTCAGATTGTAGATGCTGGACACAAGGCATGCATTAATGTCACCATGCTGTTTTGGTAACTAAAAAAAAAAAAAAAACCATCACACCTCAAGTTGTACCAGATTGCCATCTGGAAGTCTTCAAAGTGATCTCTTTTGAAATGTATTAACATTTACGCCATTCCTTCCACCGGAGAATAAATAAGCTGATTTGAGCAAGAGAGCGAGCGAGCGAGCCCGACACTGGGAGAGAACAGGAGCACATCCGTCTCTCCCGCCTGGCCTGGCCCACTCCCCAGTCACACTCCACACACCAGGCACAGTGACGAACTCACTGTCGCTCCCATCCCACACCGTTGTGTCTGTCACCTGTGCTGTTTTTGTCTCCTGCGTATATGTGTGTGACTGCGAGTTTGTGCTTGTGTGTGTGTGTGTGTGTGTGTGTGTGTGTGTGTGTGTGTGTGTGTGTGTGTGTGTGTGTGTGTGTGTGTGGTGTGAGAGAGAGTGTGAGAGAGAGTGAGCAGAGAAAGCATACATATTAATCTATGTAGGCTATGTGCAAATCTGCACATGTATATGCATGCTTGTATTTTTGAGTGAGTGTATAATGAGTATGTGCATATTCCAGTGTGATTGTGTATTGGTATTGTAGGTATGAAATTGTCTCTGTGTTTGTATTGGAAAGAGGGAGAGAGAGAGAGAGAGAGAGAGAGAGAGAGAGAGAGAGAGAGAGAGAGAGAGCTTTGTAAAAGCACGCCAAAGCCTTTTGGAAAAGCCAATGGAAAAAAATGTCAAGAAGTTTGATGTCTTTTAAATGGGTGAGGCTAAAGTAGGCTGTTTTGTCTGTTTTTTTTCTTGTCTTTTTTTCTCCTGGATACTGACTTCTCACGACTATAGTCAGAGTTCATTTCTGTTTAAGAGACAGGCAGACATACAGAAAGACAGACAGACAGAGACATGTCGGCCTACTGTTCTACACAGGTTATGGCAGCACTTGTTAAGCAGCTGGCATGAACGCTATCGGTCTGTTCACTGATGTATAAACTGGCATGTGCCCCACACGTCTGGGTTGGACTGGCTCCTAAAGCACTATTCACTCTCCCAGGCAGACAGGGGCAATTAGCCCCCAGGAGAGAGAGCTCTTTTGGGCTTGGATACAGAGGGCAAAACAACAACAAAAGGAGCCAAATCAATTACTACGAAAAAAAACAACAACAACAACACCCTTTTCTGAGCTTATCAATCAATCACTACTGTTTCCTTCGGCAATAATATCTTGGCAAGGTTCAGATTATTGTTCACATAATAGGCTACCATATTAAGCACTAATATTCTTACATCTGTCTACTGTTAGATCTTAGGGCACATAAAAACAAAAGTTTATTGATTGTCTATGTCTCTGGGAAGTTCTTATTCTGTATGTCTTGGAAATGACTTGAGGACCTCTCTGATTCGACTGACAACCAACCAGAAAGGAATCCCCTCTACACACATCATGACAGTTCATTCACTTGCATGTGGAAAGTTGCAGGTTACAGTTACAGCAACTTGTACTATAAAACTCTTAGAACAGGGACGTTTAAATTGTTAGATATCACATGAACGTTTGTATTTCACAATGTAGCCTATCTATTTTTTGCGCGGACGAGGTACTCGATCGAGACCGTTCATATTAACCCCTAACGTTACTTTCGTTAGGCTACAGAATTGCGTGGTCTAACAGGTTGAACAGATGATGCACACACCCAAGACTACATGTGAAACAAATGAATATAGGTAGGCTACGATAGGAATATGAATATGAACATACACATCCAAGACAGGTAAGAGATGAATGAGTGAAAGAGACAGAGAGGAAGGGAGGGAGGGAGAGACATGGAGAGTTTCAACTCTCAACTCCATGGCACGCTCGTTACTTACACTTGTGAAGATGGGAAGGGCGACGGACTTGAGCACTGAAGCATCCATGAGAGTAGAACAAAAACGGCGGCTTGTCCGTACGTCACCATGGTCAGGTGAAACCACCGGCGTGCAAAATGCGCACCGACGCCCGAGGAGGGAATGTATAGCCTACTGTTGGGCTGCACAGTCAGTAAACCTCTGCCGGTGGCTCGGGAACAGGCAGCACACAAACACTTACACTGTTCGGCGCGCTAATCAGATTACCCGTCATCAGGGTTATTCCTGCATGTCAGCCTGCTCTAGGTTAGGCTATTTTAGTCGGTGCCGCGCACGTCTGTCTTCTTCAAGTGTCTAAATTAGTCAGTTCAGGTAATATTTGGTGGCTCAGCAGTTGTATTCTTTTCTCAGGTAGAAAACCCAAGGTTTTTTTCTGTTCAGTCAGTTCGTGTTGACACAGCCCTTGAATTCAGCCAGTACACGCGCTCTTTCGTCTGTTCACCCCTGCTTTGTTTTCAAACTCCCATGGAGAGAGTGAGCGAGCACAATCGATAGCGGTGGGTCTCACCCGCCCCCCTCTGATCTCATCCTGATGAGCCCTCTCTACTGATGCCCTCCCAACCATTGGTTGCTTTTGTAGATGGTACCAAAACACGCTCTCTCTCGCTCTTGCTTCCTCCCTCTCTCTCTCTCTCTCTCTCTCTCTCTCTCTCTCTCTCTCTCTCTCACACACACACACACACACACACACACATGTGTGTGTGTGTGTGTGTGTGTGTGTGTGTGTGTGTGTAAACAATGAAGTGACAGTGCATTAATAATTCAGTGGCATCTACAGAAGTAATGCATTCATTCACAGTAGGCAGAGTAAAAAAATCTATCCAATTTGCCTGTTGATAATTATGAAGAGAGTCTCTTTCACTTGTTTTGATTGGAAAATTATTTCTAAATATTATAACCAAAATAGCTCTCTGGGAGCCTCGCCCCACATGCCATGCCACTTGAGGTTAACATAGTGTCTCAAAGCGGAAAAAATGCTCAGAGTTCAATGAGTCAACCTTAACTACTGGGAAAACAGGGTAGAAGACATTTGGAAACATATACACACCATTATTTGTTTTGAAAAATGTAACTCTGTCTGAATTGTTTGATTAAATTAAACTTGAAGCCACACCAAATCCTGTTTACCAATGCAGGCTGGGGCAGAGACAACAAGATGCTAGGGGATTTGGTTTTCAGCGATTGCTTAGCAACCACATACTCTCTCTCTCTCTCTCTCTCTCTCTCTCTCTCTCTCTCTCTCTCTCTCTCTCTCTCTCTCTCCATAGAGATTTAGCTGTGGTGAGAGATGGGCCTGGGAAATGGAAGAAGTAGCAGAAAGGAAGAGGCCTTGAGGAACAAAGAAAAAAAGGGATGGAGTCCAATCCTTTTCAAAAGACCATGAAACACATATACACAGGCACAACACACTCACTCAGACACACACACACACACACACACACACACACACACACACACACACACACACAAAGATGCAGACATACACGTCGGAAGCAAAAGAGAAGCATCTAATAACACCAAAGTAATGGCAGTACACTCTTTTCACTTCACTTGTCTTTTGTGTTTAGTCTGCCTTTCCATTAGCGGCTGCTCCATGCACCCTACTCCAAAGACTCCAAAGAGAACATTGGATCGAACGAGATCAGTGTTGCTTTTTCTCCAACCTCCGAGCTGAAAGAGCGCCAGGATGCACTGTGTAGATAGATGAAAGATGAAGGTCAGAGCAAGAGACAAAGAAATGAAAAGAGAGAAGTGAAAAAAGAGAGAGATAGAGAGATGCTATGCTAAAGACAGGTGCTGCCATTAACACTCCTCCTGCTTTTGAGCTGAATAGGTCTGGTCATGTGACCCCCCACACAAACACTCCACCCCACCCTGACATAGACCCATCACACAGGCACAATATTATGGCTTCTAAGCTTGACCACACATAGTTCAGTGTTTGACTTTAGAAACTCTTGTGCTTTAAAGTACATACATAAATATATGAGCAAGAAAATAAATGAGGATGAATGTATGTGGGTTTATCTTTGTACCTAGACAGTACAAGAGGAAATACTGTATACTCATATCAATATAAATATCAAGATGAAGTAGTTGGAAACTGCAATATTTTAAATTGGCTGTAGGTGGAGTTGTATTGTGTATTTCTTTTTTTTTTTCTTGTAATTTACTGTACTATATGTGGCTTTGTACATAATAACCCTGCATACTCTTTTTGGTCAGGTCCAAATTAAGATAGTATTTTTTAGAGAGAAAAAAAGTTTTTTTTTTAAAAAAATCAACCTGTGTATTAGTTATTGATAGGAACAGCTTTTGTTGTTATTGTGTGGTTGAG
>JAODXP020000017.1:32535413-32540413 GCA_027497455.2 Sardinella longiceps | reverse complement strand
GCATGCATTATGAGCTACCGCCAGACAGAAAATACAGTCTCCCATTGAAACAGATTAAATAGATCAAAAATCAATATTAGCCTTAATCTTAATAAGCATCTAAATGATATTTTTATTTGATATATGTAATCAATTCTTTAGTTTGCTTAAAAATAGAGAACGAAACAAAGAACCAGTGATTATAGTCTTATGTTTTTAATACTGTAAGATTCATATTGAGAGATCAGCTGCCAAAATACAATTCCCAACTTAACCCTTAGAGTTCACCTCAACATAATATTCATTCACAGTAATCTATGAGCTTTACCTTACAAGAATTACTGTAATACCAAAGAGGCGTTTACTGAGAAGAATCTGTGTTTTACAATGCTCCTTTGGCTCCCTCTGCTGTCTGATCTTTGTAAAAGCCTCACTTCATTGACAGATCTGGAATTTGTAGCAACATTCAGGCATGGACTGGTCATAGGAAATACAGGACAATGGTCATTTTTGGGCTGGGATTGTCATAATTTTCTTGAAGGATATTGGGCTAGTCCAATCTCTTGTGTTCATGCAATGTGTCCAACTTACAGAATTTTTATTTTTAAATTCATCGTGGGCCGTATTTTTGGTCCCAGTCCAGCCCTGGCGGCTTTGCATTCTATAACTCACAGTGGAGGTCACCACTGATGAATATGAATATTGTAGTCCATTAGAGCATAATTACGATGATGGAGGGGTGCAAACTGCCTAATAAATATGAGATGCTCAACTCCAGTGAGCGGTGTTGTGATGTTACTCTGGGTAATCGTTTATCTAGCTTGCGAAAGGCAGAAAAAAAATTATCTCTACATGGAAAAGTTGACGAACTAGAGGGAAATAAAGGACACTTCACATTCGAAGTTTGAAGTGTGGAATAGAATCTCTTTTAATATTTATTATGTACTCAGGGAAACAGTCATTTTGTATTTTTTTCTCTTATACAGCACAGTTTGCATAATGTCATTACATCCTGTGGACAACCACAAAACCAGAACATTTGATTTGACTTTTTACATTGAGTGAAAAACAAGACTCATTTTACAAGCATGTTTCTTTTTTCTTTTTTTTTACAGTCAGCATACAACTTCAGTTCAATTTATACAGGTTCTCTTTGTCTTTTCAAATAGAATCTGGAGGCAAAATTATTAATAGACAACGAACGAACCATGCAACAACCACATGAAAACACATATATTCTTTTTCAACTGCTCTAGTTGAAAAGAATTGTTTGTTTTTTTTCTGCCTTGATTCACTGAGAAATTTGAAATTTTAGGATTGCGGTGTGAATTTGGATGGATTGACAGCACACACAAGTCAGTCAAACAACTGAACCACCTGTCCACTGACAGTGAACGCACAAGAAACATATATACAGTGGAAAAGATCTTCACCTTGGTGACACACATACATCCACACACACACACATGCTCAACATCAGACCAAATAAATATTTAAATCTCTTCTTTTTTTCTCATACAAAATATGCTATCTATTTACAAAATTAAAAATAAAGTAAACACATTCTCACTGTTCACTGCAAAATAATGCAACAGATTCCATAAGGACAGGATCCCCACAGAAACAGAAGAAAAACATGTAGTGAACATTGAATCTGATTTAAAACTCACTTTTTCTCAGCTGACTTCAACATATACATGATTTCAAATGGATCTCAATCCATCAAAGAAAATATCATGTTTAGCAGCCAAAGAGGACAGCATATACAGATGACAAGAGGTGTGAAATTCCTTGGGTCATTTCTGTTCACTGTGTATCTTGTACACTTGAAGTTGCAGAAACATAAAAAAGTACATTTTGAGTCACCGTACATCACTGATTCCTTAGCTGACATCATATAGTTTTTTTTTCATAAATCTAAAACATAAATACATACATGGGATCAGTAATGTTAAACTAAAGTGCGTAAGGTTCATGTATATAATAACTGAAAAATATTTAGGAATGTAAAAAAGAAAATACATTATATATAATCTTTTTTTTTCTCTGTATCATACAAAGGAAAAATTTTGTACTTTTCTTATTTTAAAGACATATTTTCAGACAAAATGTTCACTGATTCCACATATTAAGAAAATGCATTCAAACACATAATCTATGTTGCATAGAATTACCCCAACAAAATTAATGGGTTTGTAAATGAAAGTAGGTTGGCACAAATCCACCATTCACTGTGGAACCTACAATTAAATTTCTTTTACAACTGATTTAACAACAAAACTATCTTCTGTCAGAATGGAGAGCCATCTCAAAGTGACTAAGAGGCCTGACTCAACAAGTGTTGGCCTCTGACTTGTGTCATCTTCTGTCTCTCGAGTCTCGCATTTTTTGTTTTTCCTGATGTTGCATCAGTCACACGACACAAGGACAGCGCCGTCTCCATGCCGAGCTTGCCTCAGGGGTCAACCGACCGCTTCAACAAACTGGCAAGCCTGAG
The DNA here is from genome assembly GCA_027497455.2 of Sardinella longiceps. NCBI lineage: Eukaryota > Metazoa > Chordata > Actinopteri > Clupeiformes > Clupeidae > Sardinella > Sardinella longiceps. The sequence goes on along the minus strand of JAODXP020000017.1, from coordinate 32,537,937 downwards.
CACCGAAACACCGTCCCTTCAAAGTCACTGTGAGACCTTTCGCTAGAGAGCTGCATGCACCCATGGGAAACGACACGTCTTAGACACAGCAGCAGCGGCGCGCAACCCGTGACGCGGAAACCATGACAGGAGAGATGGGCAACAGAAAGGTAAAAATGAGCAACACGTAACAGCACAATCCAATCTCATGAGGGCCAGGGGAGTACTACACCACGTTTGGTGTCAGGGGAGAATTTTTTTTCTTCTTTTAAAAGTACAATTTTTAATTCAGCTTTTTTTATATTATTATTTTGCATAATTCTTTGCCACACACAGCTTAGACATAAAACATAGACAACCAGTGACAACATTTTTACAATTACTGGACATAACATTAACGTCCTTTCCCCATTGAAAATAAAAAAAACAAAGACAATCAATGACAAATTGTACCATGGAGCTGACATTTCCAAAGCTAACCAAAAAAAAAAAAAAAACAACCGAAAGGACACTGACCACGACACAGATCATTTCCAGTGACATGATGTTATGACAATGGAACATTTACACAAACTCCAGTGCTACTTGCTCTGCATGGTGGTACATATCAGTGACCTGTGCAACTGTTTCACTCTTTCACCAGTCAGACACTCTGTTCTTTTCATTTGGGGTCCTGGGGGTTGATGAGTGTCAGTCCTAAGAAATGATGGCTCTACACAAATACACCTCAGCTAAGTTAAAACAATGACAGAGGTGATCTTCTGAAGTCTCTCCTGACATGCATCTTAAAATGGAACCAGAACTATCTATGGTGCAAGTCTCTTCACCACTAGCCACTGCTAAAGCCGTTAGCCTCTCAGGGTTAGAGTTTGCAGATTGTCATTTTCCTTTATAGTATCTGTTATACCATAGAGATATTCTAAACATATCAAATATAGATGTGTATGTTTAAGGTGAGTCACATAGATCTACTTTCAGTTAAAAATACTCTTGACTTTGATCTTATGATATACTAGCATTTTTAAACTTTTCCTCTTCATTTCTCTTTTATGTGTTGATATATTTATATCTTCTTTGCAGACACATATTTTTGACATGTACATCTTATAAAAATACACAGACAGTGGGAGAAAGTGGGGCATTTAGTACTAGGTGTTAGTCTTTCAGAAATCCTGCCTGTCATATTTCAGTCCCATATTTTTCTGTCGTCCTTTTCTTCTCTCTCTCTCTCTCTCTCTCTCTCTCTCTCTCTCTCTCTCTCTCTCTCTCTCTCTCTCTCTATATATATATCGCTCTCATTCATTAGTCTATTTCTCCCTCTTTATGGTGGCATCACCATTCACCTCCCTCTCCCAAACTCTTTTATGTTCTTGGCAAATCCAGTAGAAAGACAGTCTGTCATCTTTTCTGCCCTTTCTTTCCTCATCCTCTTCCCCCTCCTCCTCCTCCTCCTCTTCCTCGTCTACCTCCTCTGCTCTGTTCATGTCATCCTCTTTCATCCCACTCCCTCGACCTGTTCTTCTTCTTCCTCTTCTTCTTCTTCTCCAAGCGACTTGGGCAGGCGGTTGCACTGTGATGCCCCCTCATGGCTGGGTCTGGGTGGAGCTCACCAGCAGCTTGTGCCAGCTGACAGCCCGCTTGCGCATGTCCACCTTGTCCAGCCAGATATAGGCCTCCCCAATCAGTGTCTTCTTCATGAACTTACCACCATTGGACACAAGGAAAAGCTGCATCAGATCAGTAGAGAGGCAGAGAGAGAGAGAGAGAGAGAGAGAGAGAGAGAGAGAGAGAGAGAGAGAGAGAGAGAGAGAGAGAGAGATTTTTAAAACTTTAATGAGCTGTAAGTTTACATAATATAAAGGAATACTTCTAACATACAATCAACAAATTAATACAAAAATATCAAACCATATGTCCACCAAAGACAAGTTGACCTCTCTTAACTGAACACAAGGCTTCTCTATGACACCAAATGACCTCAAAGATGTCTTTCATTACATAATATTTAAAATCTATCAAGATTCTTGACTTGACCAACCCTAGTCATTTCTGATATATTTTCATCTATATTCCTCCTGCAAACCCAAATTGCCATTTTAGCTTTGCCGAGTATAATATTTAAGAATTGACACTGGCAAACAGGAGAGAGAGAGAGAGAGAGAGAGAGAGAGAGAGAGAGAGAGAGAGAGAGAGAGAGAGAGAGAGAGAGAGAGAGAGAGAATATGAAAACTTTCATATCCAAAGTGAACATGTTTGGTATGTGTCGTGGTTGGTACCTGGATGGAGTGGCCTGTGGGGTTGAGGCTGAAGCGGAATGTCTCGTTGAAAGACGGCTCGCGGTCGTGTCGACACACACGGGTCTTCTTCTTAATGATGCGCTTCTGTGTGGCCACATTGACCACATACAGTTTTACATACAGGTCTACCATGCACACGCACACACACACACACACACACACACACACACACACACACACACACACACACACACACACACACACACACACACATACACACACACAAACAACGACAACAATGTTTATTA